>OMKY01064465.1:0-11565 GCA_900302395.1 Bregmaceros cantori | reverse complement strand
GTGCACTCCTTTGAGGAACGAAATAAAACCGGTATTAACCGGTTACATTATTTTTTAATAAGTGTTCATTATTAAATGATAACGTTTCCGGTTTCGTTTCTGTTCCCTTGAAAATACAAAAAGTTCCCGGTTTTCGTTTTCGTTCCTTGAACCGGTTCAAAGCCCTGCAATAGACTGTATATAAGTAGACGCAGCGTGTGTGACGTCATCCTATTACTTTCATCCTAGCCGGATTGAAGCCTCCGGCCACGCACTGCCATTGCTGAAAGTACCCGTATATCCGGAGACAAGGAGAGGTAGAGAGAGCTCTACGGTAAGACACCCCACACACGACTTCTTCCGGTGGCACTGTCCGGTAGGGGCACCAACGACAGAGTCGGAATGAATGGGATCCTATGGGAGCTGAAATTAAAAATATTACCGCCAAATCTGACGCATTTGTGAAATTATGACCCCCCTCACACAATGGACCGTTAATTATCCCGACAATATACATTAAAACATCAATTAGAAACAATCTTTAAATAGGTTAAAACAGGCTGCTAAGATTGGAATATTTGTATTGGAATTCCCATAGGGCTCGAATTTCCGGAGACAAGGCTCCCCCCATACCAACCCGGAAGTAGGCACGGACATCAAAACGAACGCGAATGCATTTTTATATACTGTTTATGATATCTACAATTTAACCACTGTTGTATTTTACAGCAACATCCAACAAACAAACTGTTCTCTGCCATGCAAATGGAGCAGGACCCCCTCAGAGGAATCCTGCCATCAGTTGCAGTATTGTGGAGAAAAACATGCATTGTTAAATGATGTTGTCGTGACTCAAATTTGTGTGCGACCCTTTGTCTGTGAGAGAGAGAAAGCAAGATTTGTTTCCAAGTCAGCTGTTTCCACTTTTAATGGCTTCTAATACCAATGCATCTTATAAAATAAACATGGAACACAGACTTGAACCGGACACCAGAAAGCACTGGAGGAGCCCGGACACATGCGTTCACATGTGTCCGGGCTCCTCCAGTGCTTTCCTGGTTTTCATTCATTACTAAAGATGCCAGTGCCGGACACTGGACTGTCAAGAAGAGGAAGCCCAATTTCGTCCTACATCATAAAATGTGTTTGTCTATTTAAATTCGAACCCTGTTGTACCAACTAAGTGCCTTCAGCAGGGACTTGACCAGTGTCCTCTCAATGGCCAGCAGAGACTGCTCAAACGGCCTTGGCCCATTGTGTTGTGGATGACTTGGGTCGCCCGGGACGAAATCACACAGCTAACAGCTAACCCTAACCCTTCCCCTGTCCTGTAAGTTGTATATTTTATATAGGAGATCATTTTGTACATTGCATATGTGAAGTTTATAACCCACCTCTGAAAAAAACACTGTAGAGCTGCAACTGATTAATCGATGATAATCGATTATTGAATTAATCGGCAACTAATTTGATAATCGATTAATCGACAGTGATTAATCGTTTCCTTGTTTGATCACTCTTCTGCTTAAATGTGTTGAATGTTGTTCAATGGTTGCAATATCAACAATGTTTCAGGTTAATGATCACTACAAATTTTGTGCGCCGCAGTAGCTCAGTCTGTTAAGAGTGAGTGCACTGCGAAGCGCACAATTGGAACATGTTTGGCACGCAGAATCGTGGGTTTGCCACCCCTCCCGGGCATCTTTGCCGCATGTCTCGTCCCCCTTCTTCACCCTTTTTCCAGGCAATCCTGAATAAAGCTCAGAATGGGGCGCAAAAAAGACATTTGTTCCAGAAATACAAATGTTCCGATATCAAAGGAAATGAACAGATTAATCAATTAATTGTCAGAAAAGATGGCAGATTAATTGATTATCAAAATAATTGTTAGTTGCAGCTCTAAAACACAGTAATGGTGAAACTTTAAGGTGGCCATTGCATTGCAGCAAAAAAATGAAAGTCTTTCTCACAGATGTTTTTAATCCAATTTCTAACATCCCTAATAGGACTTGTGCATGGTGACAGTCCGCCCTCTCCTCTTCACGCCGCGTCCCGTTGGTGCTCCTGGTGACCCCGGATGAGGCTGGTAGAAGGCCTCCAGTAGTCCTGGGTCCAGGATGTGGCGACGGGGCACCCAAGTCCGCTGTCCCATGGGGTACCCGGCCCAGTGGACCATGTACTGGAGGTCCCTCCCCACTCTTCGCACCCACAGGATCTCCTCCTCATAGACCCGGTCCGCCCCAATGAACCTGGGAGCAGGGGCAGACACATGAGGATGAAGGTTAGAGGAGTGGACCAGTTTAATCTGTCCAACATGAAATACAGGATGGATAAGCATGTTGGACGGCAGGTCCAGCCGCACAGTAACCGGATTAAAAATCTCCACAATAGGAAACGGACCAATAAACCTGGGTTAAATTTTTTTAGGTGAACCGGCAAGAGAGACGTCCTTGGATCTAAGCCATACTCTCTGACCAGGCTTATAAGAAGGCGCCGGGCGGCGCTTACGATTAGCCTGGCAACTGGACCTGCGATTAGACCGGCCCATGGCAGCCCTGACCCTCTGCCAAATCCCCCGGGCCCTTTTAACGAGACCGGACACCGAAGACGGCCCAGTAGGACCGTCGCCCTAGGAAATGGTCGGCTGGCACTAATGAGGGCGGTCCTGGCACATGCAATGCAAGGTGGACTCCATTGTCTGGTTCGCCCGCTCACACTGACCGTTAGTCTGCGGATGATAACCCGACATTAACTTGGCCGTGACCCCCAAATTGTTCCAAAAATTTCTCCACACTGAGGAGATGAATTGAGGACCCCTATCGGACAGTATTTCAGAAGGAATACCATGAATGCGGACAAACTCCTGACCTTAGCGGTTTCCGCGGCAGACGGAAGCTTGTCAAGAGGCACTAAGTGAACCTGTTTGGAGAATCTATCAACAACAGTAAGTATGACCGTTTTACCTTGGGAGGCGGGCAAACCAGTAACAAAATCCACCGCAATGCAGGACCAGGGCCTGCCAGCAGGGGAAGTGGTAGAAGCAGGCCCGCCGCTTTCGAATCATCCGCATTGTTTCTCGAGCAGACCTCACATGCAGCCACGAATCTGCGCACGTCTCTTTGCATACCGGACCACCAAAAGGTCAGCTGAATGAATGACAGGGTCTTGTTGGCACCGGCGTGACAAGCCAGTCTGGAGGAATGACCCAACTGAAGTACGTCGGCGACGAGGGACAAAGAGCTTGTTCTCAGGGGTTTGGCGAGGAACCCTACAATACCTCGTGGCGGTGCGCACTGCCTCAACCACCTCCCACTCGAGCCCTCCAATAACAACTTCAGATGGAAGAACCGTCATGTCTCTGCCCCTGCGAGGAGTGGAAAAGGGGAAACAGCATGAGAGAGCACCTGCCCTAAGTTTCACAGACCCAGGAGTATATGTAATGGAAAAAGGAAATAGGGCAAAAAACTCCGCCCTCCTCACCTGCCTCGCCGACAAGTTTAACCGACCGTATCGGAAGCAAATTCTTGTGGTCTGGAAATGCGACAAAAGGAAACCCTGGCGCGGTCTAACCAATGGCGCCATTCAGAAAGAGCAGAGTTTACAGCTAATAGCTCCTTGTCTCCCACAGAATAATTCAACTCGGCAGCATTGAGTTTTCTAGAAAAAAAAGTGCAGGGTCGTAAAGGACCCCACTCAGAGTCTCTTTGAGACAAAATGGCCCCAATACCTACATTGGAGGCATCAACCTCGACAACAAAAGGTCGGTCTTCGCAGGGATAAACCAAAACTGGAGCTGATACCAAAGCTTGTTTAATGCGCAAAAAGGCCTTCTGGGCCTCAACACCCCAAATAAAAGGAACCTTCTGCGAGGTCAGGCTAGTTAGCGGCGCGACAATTGAGCTATAGCCCTCAACAAAGCGTCTGTAAAAATTGGCAAAACCCAAAAAACGCTGAAGAGCAGTACGGTTAACAGGAGTCGGCCAGTCAGAGACGGCCTGGGTTTTCTTAGAATCGGTGGCAATCTCCCCTTTACGCACAACATGTCCCAAAAACTCCACTGATGAGGAATGAAATTCACATTTCTCGGCCTTAACGAACAGTCAGTTTTCTAAAAGTCTGGACAAAACCGTGCGGACATGTTTGATATGTAACTCAAGGTTCTCGGAAAAAATCAAAATATCGTCCAGATAGACTACACAGAAATTGTTGATCATATCCCTAAGGACATCGTTCACCAAACATTGGAAAAGAGCAGGCGCATTGGACAAACCAAAGGGAAGAACCAAATACTCAAAATGACCTAAAGGAGTATTAAAAGCGGTCTTCCACTCATCCCCCTCGCGAATTCTGACCAAATGGTCAGAATTCGATGCTTTAGCTAGAGGTTGGAAAGTGGAGGAAAGGAGTGGGAGCGGGTATTTGTCCTTCACAGTAATATCATTTAATTGCGATAATCGATGCAAGGCCGAAGCAAACCGTCTTTTTTTTTCAACAAAGAAGAATCCCGCGGCGAGAGGTGAGGTACAGGGCCGGATGATTCCGGAGGACAGACCATTGGAAATATATTCCTGCATCACTTCACGTTCAGGTAGCAAAATATTGTATAAACGGCGAGCAGGTAGCTTAGCACCAGGGTTTAACTCAATCTTGCAGTCATACGGGCGATGCGGAGGCAGAGAAACGGCATCGTCCTTATCGAAGACGGCGGCAAGATCGGAATACACATCTGGGACTCTGGGTTTTTGGTTAAAAGGGGCGGCTTTGAGGCAATTGGACTGACAATCGGCTCCCCAGCCCCTGATCTCCCCGGATCGAAACGAAATGTTCAGATCATGCTCGTGTAACCAGTCTTTTCCCAGTACTAGTGCGTGACGCATGGAATGGAACTCGAAAAACCGTGTTGTTTCGAAATGGTTGCCCGAAACAAGCAAGCGTAAGGGTTCAGAAACTTGCGTAATGGAAGACAGCCATCTCCCATCCAAAGACCTAACTTGTACCCGAGAATCTAAAACTTCGAACCGTACACCATGTCAAGCGGCCCAAGCCGAATCAATCAAGGAATATTCGAAACCGGAGTCGACGAGTGCCCCACACGAAACGCGTCTATGGGCGACAAACAAAGACGCGGAGAGGATTGTTTGCGGCGTATCCCTGGGAGCGCCGAAAGAAGATTGACCCACTAATACCCCTCGATTTAGTGGGCCTTCCAGTTTAAAGCTTCTGGACATTTAGCCATCCAGTGACCCATTCCCCCACAAAACAGGCAATGAGGGTTAGGACGAGTGGAAGTGCGCCTTCTATCCCAAGCTCCCCAAGTGTTTCCAAGTTCCATGCGTTCAACCCGATTGTTGGAGTAGCTAGTTGTGGTACTGCGAGCGGAGGGTGGTTTAGAAGAAACAGAAGTTTCATTGCTATGTGCAAACTTCTTACTCTCGATGTGGATGGCTAGATTAATTAAGTCGTCAAAGGTCTCCGTGTAGTGATTAACTAACCCCTGACGGATGGAAGCGTCCAGCCCCTTGGTAAACATGGTGCGTTTCGAAGCCTCGGTAATAGAACAGGCGGCGGCAGCGATCTTAAAATCAACAGCGAACTGAGAGACGGACCTAGTTACCTGTGTGACTTCCGTGAGCCGAAATACGGTGTCGTCCTCGTGGTCCCGGTTTCCAAATACCACCAGGAAATGTCTACGAAAGACTGGGTAACTCGAAAGAATCTGCGGCGCATTTTTCATGGAGGCGGTGACCCATTTGAGAGCCAGACCCTGTAGAGCTGAAGTGACGAAAGCGACATGCGATGTGTCAGTGAGAAAGCGTTTAGGTTGTAATTCAAAGTGCATCTCGCATTGAGTGAGGAAACCATCGCCCCCGTTAGGATCCCCATGGAAGGTGGAAACGGGAGCCATTCTGGGTTCGGAGCCAGTAGCTGAGATACCCCCTTCATACACAGCATTACGGATACGCAGATCCTGTAATTCGGTTGTTAATTCATCGACCTTGGCATGGAGAGCCGCAGACTCCGAGAGAGCCATAGAGTCGAGAATGGTACAGAAAAATCAATGTGCCCCAGAGGAAAATTCCAAATTTAGGAGGGTTGGCGGCCCCAAACTGTCACGGGTCTAATTCATTGATGGAGGCACAGAAGAGGGTTAGCAAACCCATTTATTTAGTTAGTCTTTAAAGAGTGAAGTTTCTTTATATGTCAGTTCAAAACACAGTAGAACCCTTTAGAGGTGTACAGCGGTATACAATCGGGTCTCCATAGGCTCCGAATCAGAAGCAGTACTCATCTCATGAGTCCACCGAGGCAGATCCGGGAATGGGTGGAGGCTCCTGAGGGTCGCTCTGCAGCCAGGGTAGAACAGGAGCAAGTCAGCACAGCAGCAGGAGCAGAACGGGATACTCAGCGAACTTTCATCAACGTATTGAATGGCAGGAATATGGAGCGCATATTCAAAAGCCTCTGTCTACTGGTGTAGTCATGACGTGCTCAGACAGACAACTCACCTTGTCTGAGACTTTGGGGCCGCAACGCCGCTGACGGCGCTGGAGGCTCCGCGGACGATCGTGGTGCCGGTGGCGGAAATGGGCGGTCCGCAGACGATGCGTGCTGTCCGTTCCGCTGCCCTCGCTGACTTGTGACAGATAGCATAACTATGTCCATTGTATTCACCCAAATATAATGGACATGATGTGGTAAATATCTGCCACCCCCAAGCCGTAACGTCACCATGCACAAGCCCTACACAGTAAATGTTGCAGTGTTAAATCAACACTTAAAGAGTTAAATGTAACACTGTGTGGGAGTGTATTTGGTCCTTATCAGATTTGGTGTTAAATTAACTCTTTCCATAGTGTTTAACTCCTCTTAAAATGAACTTGAAATTAAGTAAAAAAATCACACTGGCTAACACTGTACAACACCGCCGGGCGTCTGCATCTGAGCGGACGAAGGCCGCGAGGGCCTGCGAAACGGCGAGTCGGCAGCGCTACTGCCACCCAAACCCCTGGGGTCCGAGCCGAACCTCGGGGTTGGATGCCGCATGAGTCACAATGCAATGAAAATGGCGGTCTTTAAAGTTTGAGAGAGGATGAGGTGGGTGGGCTTTGGGGCGGGGCTTTGTAGAGTCTAATTGACACAGTGCATTGTAACTCTGCAAATTAACACCAACACTAGCAAATATTCAACTCCCTCCATTGTTGTAATAACTCTGAAAGAGTCAATGAACTTTGACACTGCATATTTAACACTGCAGAATGTACTATGTATTATTATTTCTAGATACATCAAAACATTATGAATGAGTGAAATCTGTACTCTAATTATCCAACAAGTTACAACATGCCATACTTACAGTTTTTTTCAATTGTTAAAACACGTTTTTCAAAACAGTGCGTTTTGTTTCAAGCTGCAAACACACTACGACTCATAGTGCTCAAAACCTCTTCACATTTTCCCAAAATGGAACTCATGTTTTCATTTGGTAAACACACCAATTTTTTCACATGACGCACACGTAGTTTCATTCAGTAAACACACTTATCATTTAGCTGAACACTACGGAGCATGTATAAGACACAGACGAGCAAAACTGAAAACTCTGTTATAGAAATGGAAAACACTGAATGGGGAACAGTGTCCACTTTTGTCTTACAAACCTGAACATAAAATAAAGGGTAAAAAGTACAAATACTGTTACTGTACTAACCTTTTCATACAAAGAAACCATACATTTAGAAGTATCTATTTCTCTGATTCACTGTTCACTGTCTATAAACATATACAGTCGCACAGTTACATGGACAATAACGCCATATTGATTACCATAATTTACAGTAAAAATAAAGGAAGTAATACTGTTACTTACGTAAATGCAACTCTAATGAAGTCACCAATTTACAGTAATCTATTTTCATTTTTTACAATACTTCTTCTGAAGTATTGGAAAAATGGGTCCACACTCTTTCATTAACGGCCCACACTGTTTTACATTTCTGGCTACGCCACTGGAAATAGGCAAGTATTTTTAGAATTATAAAATCACAATTTTCTTTAGAAAGTAGAGATCCTCTGCTTTATATTAAAAGTTCAGATATAATTTGAGGAGAATGCAAA
This sequence comes from Bregmaceros cantori, assembly GCA_900302395.1. Taxonomy (NCBI): domain Eukaryota; kingdom Metazoa; phylum Chordata; class Actinopteri; order Gadiformes; family Bregmacerotidae; genus Bregmaceros; species Bregmaceros cantori. Next base: position 3,471 of record OMKY01064465.1, on the reverse strand, counting down.
ATGTGTACCGTTAAAATGGTTGCCACTGCAAGAGTTAACACTGTAAGTGTGTGTGTGTGTGCATATGCGTGCGTGTTCCTTGTGATGATGCGGCTCTCAGATGCGTGCTTGTAGGGGAGCCGTTCTGGGAACGAGCATCAAACCATGTGAGAGATATTATGTCGTACAGGAGGTCTGGGCCCTGCGGTGCCTGCTGGCATTTCACCAGTGTCTACACCCAAACAATGCTCCGTGTAGCGGTGTGGTGTGTACCCCACTCCGTATGCCCCTGTCATCGCGTTGTTTTGTGTATGCGCTGGCTCAAACATGGGGTTCTCGGTGGCAATGACATTTGAGCTCTGTTTGCGGTTGTTTGCACTGTCACAACTTTCCAACACAAGATCCGAGAGAGTCCTTTCTGGGCGACCAGCAAGGCACTTCAATGAACCGTGGAGATAACCATGTTGTGTGTCATTGGTCAGTTTTTTCCTACTGCAAAAGTGGCCAGTTCCTGCCGTGCTGACAGTAGGAGCTTGAATCGTGAACAGTTTTCACTGCAACCAGACCTGGAAGCGGCTCAAATCTTGTACTGCCGGCTTGTTTTGCCGTCCTAGACTGATCTACCAAGAGGCAATCTCAGAATCAGAATCACAATGAAGTTTATTGCCTTTGTCAATGATACAGCATCACAGACTAGGAATCTTTCTTGGTACCGGTATAAGGACATAGAGACAAATGCACATGTAAAAGGGCAAGGGATAATGCACAACATGTGATACCCTGCACATAATATACACCATATACACAATATACACTAGAGATAATGCACACCCCGTGATGCTCTACACATAATATACACCATGTACACAATATACACTAGAAGAAAAAAAAGGGAAAATGCGGTTTTAGTAATCAACTGCTTACAGTGATCAAATTGGGTCGGGGCAGCCATAGTCATCATCTTTGAGACGTAAAAAATTCAAAAAATAAAAAAAATAAATAGAACGATATGAACCCCCATCATGGCCCTAGCCTCCAGCATCCAGTTTTAACGTATTAATGGTCTTAACTAGTTTTAACCTTTTTAACCAATTTCTACTTGTTTTTAAACTTGTTTAAGTTCCCCAGGACAGCCGGGTGAAATATAGCAACTCTGCTAAGCCCGTCTTGTACAACCATCTTTACGTATCACATGTCTCATGCTGAAATGTTTAATGGCTCTGTACTGTCTGTCCTAAAATAAAATTCATTCATTCATTCATTCATTCCTAATTATTCGCACAGAGTTGCTATTTTTAGATCACTATCATAGCAAGTTCTCCGTGAACGATTAATTTGAAACTTACATCAGCATTATCAGACAAGATGAAATATTTTGTAAAAGATAAATTCATTTCATAGACATTAAATGTGCCTCAAAGTTTGATAATAGACCATTCAGTACGGTACCACTTGCTATAGTTACCAACATCAATGGTTCCACTCAGTAGGATTCCAGTGTTGAACTCAATTACCCACAATTCATAGCGTAAAGAAGAGCTATGGCGTAATGTTCTGTTATGTTTAAGAATTGCTAAGAATGCAGGCTGGAAGACATCAACCCTTTGAGTGCTAAACATATGACAAATATGTACCCTTGCCTTGCCTTGCCTATCTCGTGATGTCAAGTTGTCCTTCTGCGAAGGTCAGGCCTGTCCATTCGTGTATGTATGAATGAATGAATGAATGAATTAAATGTATTTAACGACAGACAGTACAGAGCCATTGGTCACTTCAACATGTTACATTGCATCAGAGATGGCATTCATTGCAATATGTGAGAAGATGGATATACACAGGATTAGCAGATTGCTAGATTACACCTGGGTGTTGGCGAAGCCCCCTGGGGGGGGGCTCGTTGATTAGGGTTCATATACAGTAAGGCGCATCGTGTGCGCAGCGGGGACAGTTCTGTTCCCCTCAGTGGAGGGGGTTGGCTCGCTCGAGGCATTCGAGCCCTGTGTGTGTGAGGACAGTCATTGAGTTAAGCACATTGTGGCAGGTGTCTGCTCAGTATCTCATGCGTAGTGCATAGGTTCTGTTAAGTTTTGGACTCGAACTTCCCAAAGGCACGCAGGAGGGAGTCGAAACGATCGTCGATTCGATCGCCTAGCTCCTTGATTTCCTCGTTCCGGAGAGCGTTTCTTTGAGTTCTTTTAGCTGTTTTTCAATGTTTTTGAACTGCCCTTCAATGTTCTTGTTAGTTTTGGTGAACGGAACGGCAATGTTTTTGGTATGTTGTCCTCCCACCTCTTTCGTTGTCTTCCCCTTCTTCTTCCAGAGATGCAGACTCGAGTCAAAAGACTCGACTCATGAGTTACTCGAGTCACCAAAAACGGGACTCGAGACTTGACTCGCCCTAAAGACTTGGACTCGACTCGGGAATCTAGGTCAATGACTCTCGACGAGTATTTGACGAGTCTTTCCCTCTTTTTCGGCTTTAAAAAAAATCCATTCTTTTCCACTTCCTTTCCATCAACACGCACAAAGGCATGCTCAGACAAGTGTCAATGGCTGAGCTCAGCTATTGCCAACCTGGTTCGATCTATTCCCCATCTCCTCCACGAGGGGGCACTCGCATTACATAACTTGTAAAAAGATGATTTATACTTTACATTAAAGTTTTTAAAGTGTGTTTACATTTTTTTTCCACTAGATGGATGATTTTCTATTTTGTTGCCAATGACTGTATACTCTTTGTATGGTTTTTGTATAGGGTGGATTGCCCTAATGTGGGCCATTTTGCCTAAGGTGGAACAGTGAAATGTAGTGTTGAACAGTTGAACTTAATGTTAGACACATTACCATAGTTTGTTTTCAGTTTCAATGGCATCCATTAGTTTAAGGAGGAGCCAGAGCCACTGGAGCTTAGGTGTCCCACATCAGGCAGTGGCCCACATTAGGGCAATCCACCCTAATTAGGACACCATCTTTTGTTTGACCTAACTGAAATGCCAAATACTTTTAAATTACAACTTGAACCCTGCTTCCAAACAGTGCCCAAATCCCTGTAATACCTCTGTGCTAACAAAACAATGTCTCCGCCTTCTGACAGTGAGTGAATATTATTGTCCCCAGATGGGGGATTAGTCATTGATATGTTGTGACAACAACACACATGTGTGCCTTGTGGAAACAGTTGTCAGTGTGTTGAGAAAGCGAAAACAAATGAGCAAATGCAGACAGAGACTGCCAAAACACAATAGAATACATCACACAGCAGACCCCACCCACGTGTAAACTCGACCTTTGTTTCGCGGGCAGAGTTTAACACAACCAAACTGATGTACAATAATGGATACAATGGATTGAAAATAAGACAGATTTAGCTAAAATAAGATTTTAAATAGGCAAATAATAAAAACACAATAGACAAACAATAAAAACACAACAGACAAACAATAAAAACATATTAGACAAACAGTAAAAAAACCAAACAAATTAAACCCAATA
>OMKY01064433.1:4234-22185 GCA_900302395.1 Bregmaceros cantori | reverse complement strand
TAACATATAAGCTTGTCATGAGCCGCTCGTCCACGGGCGGCACCCAGGCGCCAGGTTCGTTCGTGGACCGCACGAGCACAGCTGGTGCTCGTCTCACTCGGCTCCGGAGCGGCTCCATGATTGGCTGCTCTCCCCTTCTTAAAGGGGCTTCGGGCGCTGGTCCCATGCAGCGTCCACGTTCTTCCTCGCTCAGTACTTAGGGAGACAGTTTATGTTTTGTATAGCCAGATCGCTACACTCCCTGAGCTCCCAGCGCCGCTTAGCCTAGCAGCCATCGAGGTAACCAGAGGCTACTCTTCTGCTGCAGGAACCACCTACATCTCCACCTCTGGATCCGGCTCACCGGCCTCGGACCAAACCACGGAGATCAGTACTTCCTCTAAGACATTTTAGTTTATTACGGACATTTATTCTTCGTGTTCAGAGACTCTCATTGCCTGTACACTATTGCCTGTGTTTGCCTTTGCACACTGTGTGCTACAAGTGTTTTGTGTTTGGTTCCTGTGTTGCAGAGAAACGGATGACGGCATTGGTTGCCATTCAGTCATCCAAACTTTCATTGCATTCATTGCAAGTCCTTTATTATTTTATTCTCGCTGTACGAATCATAACAGAAATTGCGACAAATCCATTAATCCGGTAAAAAGAACCTGGGACAAATCCATCCATACGTTCAAAGTTTATCGCGTTAACATCAAGGATCTTATGCGGCGGACACGGCGATGTACGCAAAAACATTACATGCCCTATGCTCTGCGTTTCGGGGATATAATTACAAAGAGTCCAGGTGCATTATCAGTTTCATTTTTATCAGTTTGGAAGTGAACGGCGCTGAAAGAGTAAAACTTTGAGTAAAAGAACAACCCGTAAAGAGGAGCAAGACACAATCAACCCCGTATGACCTCACCTGCCGAGTTCACAGCTTCCCTTTTATACTAGGAGACAGCACTGAATGATTTTCCATTGTGACAAAACAGCCACTTCCCCTACGAGTGGCTCTTGAGAAAATGTTTCTGAATGAGGCTCTGTGCCCACCACTCACAGGCCAGGATGTTGACGTAGCGGTTCTTTGTTTTGTTGTCGGGGTGCCGGGCGCTGTCGGCAGTCATGCCCAAGTCCGATGAGTAGCTCTGGACCTCCTGGAGAGGGGAAAACCACAACATGAACATAGACACAGTGTTAATGAGTATATATATATACATCTTTATTAAGGTTTTTTTTTTGGTATAAGCACCATTTTCTATTTTATTGACAGGATTAGTTTGAATAGGGATGAGAGGGATCGGGGGAGGACCTTGCAGAAATGTCGGCGAGCGGAGGAGAACTTGCAACACTGCCAATACGTGTGATCTGACCATATCACCATAGCACTGACTGTACCTCTGACAATAAATGTGCTGGATGCTGGTGTCTTACCGACTGCACCACAGAGCCAACACAATACTTAATACCTTTTAAACCAATGAAACGCTCCACTATTCAGTGGTACCATGGAATTCCTTCAGGTCAGGAATTCCTAGATTGAATCAAGGTATCTCGATCTCAGTCGAAGCCTACAAACTATCCTTGCATGAGAAGTATATCGCGGTTTCTCCCACTCCGGAGGTTAGAGGAAGAGGGTTCTACTGCCCTGTTTGAAGGCCTCCAGGTATGCGGTTTACTGTTGTGCCAAATTGTTAGTCCCTGTACCTCTCCTATTTAAAGCCAGCATGGTATTCAGAACAACACGTTGGCAAAGTCTGAATCTGGACATGGTATTGTATGGCATTATTGCATCCACGGAAACGATCGTTTTTCAGCGTGTTCTGGTTCCTTTAGCCAAGATTGGAGTTTGCAATCGGTAAAGTTAAATACCTCTCAAACTGTAATCTGATATGGGTGTGTGTATTCGCACCAAACACCAAACTCATGCTGGCATGCATACGCACTGTTAGTTGCATTAAGCATGCACCTTCATTCATATACCTGTATACATCATCTGTACGGCGGTGGTTGTCATAGCAGCGCCATCAGCAATTGTAACACACTAACCTGGAAGCTGTCTTTCAGCATCTGGGAGGTGAGGGAGTGTGACCACCAAGTTGAATTTTCAAAGACAGGCACATGAAAAGAGAACACAGAAAGATGTGATGCACAAGGGATACATACCAGCAGTGTTTGTGTCAAACTGGACGTGCCAACATTTGAGGAAACATGTAACCATCACAATATTCTTACGAGTTCTAAGGATTTTTGGGACATTGAATCTGACCAACTGCTGGCCATCCTAGCCTGCTTTAAAGTGTACTGTTTGTTTAATGTTGAATGTATTTGTGCTATTTTGTTATTGCATTGTATGTATTCATGTGGCGTTAACATGAAGTGTGTGATCATGTAATACCTCAAACTCTTGCGCGAAGCCGCCGGTCTTGTGCAGCTCAGCCACGTGGTGGACAAATTCCTTGACGGTGAGCACATCGCTGTCTAACATCAACAAGGACAACATCAGTAAGCATCACAGTATTTGGTACTTTATGTAAAGGTTCTTTATTTAGTCACGCATACATGTACAGTGAAATTCTACTTCTGCATTTAACCCTTCCATGAGGAGTGGTGTGCAGCCGCGGTGCAGCGCCCAGGGGCCAACTCCAGATCCTGAGCCAGTACCTTGGCTAGGAGCACTGGACACCAGGTTAACTAGAACATCTGGTGGGGGAAACCAGAGTGCCCGGAGGAAAGCCACGCAGACACGGGGAGAGCATATACACTTCTCCAGAAAGGACCAGGGCGGGCTGGGATTCGAACCCAGGGCCTTCTTGCTGTGAGTAAGCAGTGCTAACCATTGCAACATGTGGAATGCAACATATCCGTTGAGAAGTACGTATATGTTAGAGGCACACTCCAATCACTTCAAAGTCTATAATAGAGGCCCACTACTATCAGGTGGATATTAACCCTTTGTGTGCATAGGACTACTGTAAATGTTTTACAAAAAACAAATGGTTATTGCCAACAACACTAAAAGACATTTCTAATATGAAAAAGTATACTGCATATACACACATTTTCATGGAAATAAGATATACTCATCTTTATTTTATAAGATATTACGTATACATATATTTTGTACAGTTTTGTACCTTCAAACATCACTGTAAAATGGTAAAAAAAAAGAAAAAAGAAAAAAGGTAAACGGAACTGTCAACAAAAATATATATAAAATAATAATAATATAATAATAATAATAATAATAATGTAGGAACATTTGGAACACTGTTGAGTTTGATTCTCCTCACTGATGTATTTCCAACATATCTTCTCCAAATCTTTACCCATTTCCACTTAATAATAAAGCTGGCAAGCAAACAAATGGCCTGAAATGACAAATGGCCTGTCTGTGTGTATGCCTTGCCTGCATCGAATGGAGACTGCGTGACGACTCTAGGAGAGCCAGTCTCTTCAATGTAGAAATGAGCCGTCTGGAAACAGTTCCTGTAACAGCAAACATTTTCTAAGCAAACATAACGTTGTATTACATTAATCGTTTTCAAGGAAATTCTTACTTGAGTAAAAATGAAATACATTTGTACAAAAACAACTTGAGTAAGATTACAAAGTACTGATCCAAATATCTACTCAATGTAAAAAGTACAGGCTCTAAAAGTACTAGTTACTTGAAAAACATACTTAAGTACAGTATTTAAGTATCTGTACTTTGTTACTTGCCATCTCTGCTAATAGGATTCTTGCCACCCCCCAGAGGCGGAGCAAGCCTGCATGAAATTCACTCCTCCCACAGCAATAAGTAGTGTAGAGTCTTTTTTTTGTTATTACGTTTTATTTTTATTTTTTGTTAAGTTATTTTCACGCCGCAAGCGCCATTTTGTCATTGTATTGACAGCATTAGTGTGACGGGGGATGAGAGAGCGAGGAATAGCGGACCTGCAGTATATGATCGTGAGGGAAAGTGATCTTGCGGCGCTGTGCATGCTGTGGGTTTTAAGCCACAGCGATGAGACTATGTGTGGGGCTACCTCTCGGCGCAGCGCTACGCCACAGGGCCAGCCCTGTGTATAGTCAGTTTTGTAGTGGAAAAAGTGTCTGTATATACCTCCAATAAACCAACATCCCAATGAGAACAAGCAGGCCGATGCTAGCTATGGCCGAGACCACTGCCAGTGGCACCACCGCCCTCCGATGGCTGGCTGGTACCACCCCGACTGCACCCACACGGTACTGATGGCTGCTGTTGCTGGCATCTGTGAAAGAGTAACATGTTTCACTTTCAAATGTGTGCCACAGTGAATGCTTTATTCAATGTAGGGCTGCACAATTAAAGGAATCGCATTAGATTGAATTTAATGATTTTAAATTACATTCTTCACTGAATATTTGTATAAGAAGTGTAATAAAATTCAGTTGTTTATTGTTGTTTCATAATCGTGATTAATAATCGTGATTTCAATAATGATCCCAGGAATCGTGTTTAGGATTTTTTAAATTTATAATCGTGCAGCCCCAATTCAACGACATTCATTTCCAGTGTATATCACATTGGAGATGAAATTTCGAACTTACCGATTTTATAACTTTCTAAATGGTGCAACGTACTAAAGGTGGAAGCAAGCGGACAAGCTAGGAACGCATTAAATAGCAAGATCTTAGCGAATCAGATCTTAGTTAGCAAAGCATGCATATAGAGATTAAAGATTTTCGAGAGTGGGCAAATGGCGATAACCCATATGCAACTGATATACTGTCATTTTCAGAGTTTTTGAGAAGGAAATGAAATAAACCTTGAAATAAGGAAACATGTAGCATTTATATGATTGATTGAAATGGTTTCGCATTGTAGTCACAGTGCTTTCTTGAACTAGTGTTCTATTCAAGACTTACATTTTGTCACATCATATATTAATATATACTGTACAAACAATTGACCTCTGTTAGTCCAACACTGACACGTTTGCCCAAATTTCATTGATACCAATTGAGAATCGATTTACTCGTTTAATTTACTCTTACTATAGTGAGATATTAGCAAGGAAATATGTTAGCTGGCCAGGACCCCAGGTAGCTAGGCATTAGCTAATGAGATATTACCAAGACGTAGAAAGTGAAGATTAGCTATTCAGATATTAGCTAACAAGATTTTAGCGTGCATGAGATTTGATAGCCAAGCAATAGCAAAAGAAACATTGTAAATAAATGCAAACACATTCGCCAGCAACTAAGCTTTGAAGCAATGGTGGTTTGTCCTGTTTCTGTAGATTTGTTTTCTGCAAGGCACAAAAAAAGAGGATGGAATCAACGCAACTCAACACCTTGCGTTAGTTGTTGAGTATTTTCATCACCACCGGCTACTTCTGCGTCATGCAACGCTGCATGGCCAAGTAACAAATATACACACCACTATGGGACAACGCAATAGAGCGCGTTTCTGCCGATAACTGTGCGTGAAGAACAATAGGTGCACTGCAGCACTAACATTGCCCCAATCAGATGAACAGATTTGATTTAATAAGCTTTAAATTAATTTGGTAAAATCAAAGACAGCTGCTAAAGGGACAACACTCTGATGATGACGTTAATGATCATGGTGATGACTAAATTATGGAAGACTAACGGGTAGTTACTGTAGATTTGGTGAAACGTTGGTAAGTTGAAGTTAGTAGTAGTTAGACGAGAGGCTCGTTCCTGGTATCGTTACCTTCCACCTCCTGCTCTTCGTCGGCAGAGAGGAGGTCTGGGATACTGAAGTCTGAGGAGGTGTCTCCCGAGCCGCTGTGCTCTTCCCCTAGCCGGCGTGAGCCCGACGGGGAAGGGACTATCGAGGGGATTACTGAAGGGATGATAGTAGTTTCTACGCCAGCACCACCTAGCGTCATAGCTTCCCCTGCCTCAGTGACTCCGGAAGCACTCCCACCATCGGCCTCGAAATAAAACGCGGATGAAGATCGTTCATCATCCAGGGGTGGGATCTCGGGGTTGCGCGAGGACATGGTGCTGGTGGTGATGGTGTCGGAGGTCCGGGGAGAGGAAGAAGCTACATGGGGTGGATCAGGGAAACCGCCCTCTCCAGAGGCAGAGAACTCCTCCTCTGGCTGCATGGAGCCCGAGGCCATGCCCCTCCATATACCACCTTCATGCTGGGTGGTTCGGGACGCAGTGGAAGTGGAGGAGAGGTGGTGGGAAGACGTTGGCGTTGCCGACCAATGGGATTGATCTTTCTCTGTAAGGAATGGGGAAGGATCACTGGTGGATGAAATTGGGAAAGAGGGAGACGCAAATACGACGGGACGAATAGGAAGAGGTGGCGTAGATGTTTCTTCACCCAGCAGAGAGACAGACACCATTGGGAGACCACCGGGCTCTATGCTAGAGTAGACTTGCGTGCTAACGACTTCCTGTGAGGTTAAAGGAGAAAAGGAGGAGTACGGTAGTGAGGAGGTCAGTTGTTTCTCAGGCGCCCCTAGTGGTGTTTCTGGGGCGCCCGTGCTCACACCACACAGCGGCGGCGTAGTGCTAACAAGCATCTCATCGCTATCACCGCTAAGCTCGAAAGCCCAGTCCTCATCCGCCTCACTGTCCTCTCTGCTGCTGCTGCTACCGAGCGTGGTCGATTGAGTGGCATCGACCATTTCCCGTGCCGAAGACGGCCAAACCGTGGTGAGCTGCGGCGTTCTTATGAAAGGTGTTGGAAAGTAGCGACCAGAGAACCCTCCGCCCGACCCCGACAAATCATCGATCGGATCACCACCATTGCTGTCACCACTATTATCTCCATCATATTCCCCACCACCACCACCACCATCACCACCACCACCATTATCAACACTAATGCAGGGAAGGCAGTGCAGCAAGCTTGGGGGCGTGGCTGAAGAGGAAGCATGCTGGCGTGCATCAGCATGGGAGGGAGGGACTTGTTGCCCAGCGCTAGCACGGGAAACAGGTGCTTGCAGGCAACAGGGAGGGGGTGCAGGAAAAGCTAGGGTAGGGGAGAGGCTTGCTGGGGTAGTTGGGAAAGTGCCAGAGCTAGCAGGGCTGGGATCCAACGGGAGGTCGGAGGAGAAGGAGGTAGAAGACGAAGATGTCTGAAGGGCTGGATGCTCACCAGTAGTCCGGAACAGAATACCGGTGAGGTCCGTGCTGGGAGTGGTGGTCTTGTGCCAAGCCTCCCTCCCCTCCGTCGCTTGTGTGGGAGCTGTAGAGGACTGTGGGCGAGGGAGTGTGGGGTCGACCCACGGCTCCTTGCTCGCCATGATGACGGTGTTCTCTTTGTCGCCTTGGTGATCGAAAGGGAATGGTGCCGGGGACGGTGCACTGCTGTGTGTTTTGGTTACATTCTTGTTCTCCGCAATGCCGAGAGCGCTGGTATTTGTGTTCAACTGTGTGATGCTGTCCGTGTCCACATCTTTGTGTGCGTTTGTGCTGTTGTCCGGACCCGTGTGTACGATTTTATCACTCTGTGTGTTTGTATGTGTGCCTTTGGCAGTGTGCGTGTTTGTGGCGTTATGTGAGTCAAAGAGTGAGTTTGTGATGCTGTCTGTGTCTATGTCTGTATTTGTTCTGTTATTTGTATGGCTATTTGTGTTCATAGTTTCGTATGTATCTATGTTTGTGTTTGTCGTGTTCTGGTCATCTATATCTGCGTTTGTTCTTTCATATGCATCCATATCTGTGTTGTGTGTTTGTCTGTCTGGGATTGTATTGTTGCCTTTGAGAGCATCTGTAGTGTTGTGCGCATCTATATGCAAATTTGTTGTGTTGTAGTTGTACATGAGTGTGTTTGTAGTGTTGAAGGTGTCGATGTAAGAGTTGTATGCGTCAAAATCGGTCACATTCTCTTTGTCTGTGCCTGTATGACTGTCTCCGATTGTTTGGTTGTCTCTGATGCTTTGTGTTTGTGTGATGTTTTGCATGTCTTGGTTTCTGTTGTCGATGGGTATTTGCGTGGCGTTTTCACCATATCCGAAAAACCCTTGAAGCTCTGGGACTGCCGCAGGTGTCGCAGTGACCCCAAGTTGCAATTCTGGGCTACTGCGAGAGGTTGCTGGAGGATCGGTGGTTCCTCGTGTAGTGTTGGTTGGTGGATATGGAGGGAGAGCTGCCTCAGGGGTGCCGGGTAAGCCAGTCTCATCATCATCTTCCTCTTCTTCTTCTTGCACAGGTCTCATCCATGGACTCTCTGGCTCGTAGTCATACTGGTAGTGACAGGTGTTACATTAAATGTGTTACATTTAAGTCATTTTTTTAAACGTTACTACATGGATGATTTCCGAAAAAATATAAACTAATGTTAGTAATGCAGATTGATACATTATGTGATGAGTCTTATTCTCAAGTGTCACATAAATATTTAGTTGTCTATGTGTGTTGGTCACACTCTGTGTGTTGTTTGCGACTAAGAATAACATTGTGACAGTCAACAAAAATCGTAGAGTTCAGCGTCAGTACTCACTTCATCCAACTCGTTCCAGCCAGTGTTCAGGGAATCTTCTAGAAATGCACACCACATTGAAGATTAGCTCAAAACGTTTCGATTCCTTGTATCTCCAAATGACTGACTTCATTGCATAATAAAGCTAAAAGAAAAAAGTTAGTTACTTGAGAGAAAGAAAATAATAGAAATTGATAGAAATGGAAGTTACAGTAGAAGTAATGCAAATAGTAAGGAAGAAACAAGAAACAGATGTCTACTTACTTATTTCTTCTAAAATGATTACCGGGTAATTGTAAATTGGTACACAGACACACAGACACACACATACACATTCACAGGTTCCTGAACACTTCCCAATCCAGCATCACGGACGTCATACACCAGCCATCATCATACTGGTGGTGGTGGGTAATGGAGTGACTACAGGTTAGTAGAGATGGTGGTTAGTGAATCCAGAACAGGAAAGTGGAACTAGAAATAGACATGTAAAACTCAATGGATTATGAAGAAATACCGTAAACACTCTAAAGGCGGCCTTCATTCCAACTTTGGCCTTAAATGCCTGGTCCTGATGTTGAGTTGAATGAGTCAAATAAAGACTTGAATCCAAAATAAGCCTGTAGAAATAAATTTGACTATTTTAATGTTATTATTTACAATTGTTATCACTGCTTAAATACTTCCAGAATGTTTTTATTGCTTTTAGTGCTCTAGTGAGTTTGTTTGTGAAAACAATTTATAAAGGCAAATAGAGGCCCTGGCCTATATTGGAGGGTTTACGGTAGTTAGATGGTGGAACAGGTGAAGAGGTTTGAGCTAGTATTAAAATTTCTATTGATACCAGTTTTGCACTTTTTTCTAATTTCCAATGTGTATTATTCTTGTGCACTCAACCCCAGCCCATTGGGAACAAAATAGAGTCTTGCCCAGTGCCACACACTGGCATGAAGACTGCACAAGTAATTAAATTTTAATCAAAATCATGATTTTGGCCTCAACAATTATGAAAAATTATAATTGTGATTTAAAAAAATCAATAATTAATATGTTTGATTTAATTATTTAAAAAATTATATAATTGAATTTCTGTTTTATTTTGTTTGAACCATACACAGAACACTTGTAAGCCCGTCAAAGCTAACTTCATACGATTGTGTTTATGCTACAATAATTTTATTTAGTTTACTTTGTTTATTCCTTACCGAGTACATTCTTACTATTTCATTTCATGATGTTAAATTACATTCTGAACTGACTTTTTTTTTTAAAGAAGTGGCATAATAATAATGATTAATAATCATGATTTCAATTATGACCCAAATAATCATGATTATGATTTTTTTCCACTAATTGTGCAGCCCTAAACTAGTCTCATGACTTTCTGCTGATGAAAATGAAGCCACTCTGCCACCGTGCGCCCCCGAGAAGAGATGGGTTTTAAGTTGAGTTTTGAACTAGTGGAACGAGGAGAGGAAGACAGAGAAAGTGATGGAAAGATAACATCCAAGAGTGGACAAGTTGAGTGACACCATGCGAATGGCTAGAACAGAGAGAGATGGAGAGAGCTGAGTCTTCAGTGGCACCCCAACGTTCAGCGAGACTACGGCAGTGATGATGATGATGATGATTTGAAACTGTCCAGAGAAGGAGAATGGCGAACAAAAATATAATAATGATAAAAAAATAAAAAGAATCAAATAATTTCAAAAGCATAAAATAATAACAGAGCCTGACACCACATTCAATATATTGACTGTAAATCAAAAAGTAGGAGCAAAGCTGTCCCAACATTACCACTACTATAAGTAGTCTAGGAAGGAATTACTTTTGGATTACTGAAGAGAATAAATACAAAAGTACCGGTAACCCCTTTCCCAACCCGGTGTTCTGATCAAGTTTTCAGTTTAGTTTCCACAGCTATAGACGAGTTTGGTGAGTAGTTCTGGTAGAATTTCTCACTCTCTCATCTTTCACTTCTGAACATGTCCATTTAGTGGGAGCACACGCCCATTGTGTTAAAAAAGGGTGGTGGTAACTTGCGGTGTGCTATTCCATACCCAAATGTATGAGGGAATGCAGTCATCCCATTGGTCCAGAAGAACACAGCAGAATATTCATGCAAAATGTTTAGCAAAGTGGGGTGGATAATGTGTAATTGGTCACAGAGCGAGCTGTAGTACACACATTTTGAAACAGTGCGCGTTTTGTGTGACAAATTCAGCCACTTCTGTCCACTGCGATGACTTTACACAGGCTTTGCTACAGACACCAGAAGCACGTTTACAAAGAGAGGGACAAAATGACAGTGCATTGTTTTAAACTCGTCTCTAGAACCACAGATAGAGAGATGAGATGAATGGATAGATAGAGCTTGTGAAATGGAGTTCACTGACACATGAAAATATGAGTTGCATTTATTGACTCACAATCAATAGATGACAAGAAACAACAGAATGGCAGTATGATGAAAGTGCAAGCTGTATTCAAATCAGCAACCTTCAGTCGTCTCATGGCCTCATGTACCAGCCCCAAACATAACCTAATTCTGACCACTAGGAGGTGTCTATTCTGATCACTACGAAGTGTCCACTATGACCACTAGGAGGTGTCCATTCTGACCACTAGGAGGTGTCCACTCTGACAACTAGGAGGTGTCCACTCTGACCACTAGGAAGTGAAGACTCTGATCACTAGAAAGTGTCCACTCTGACCCGTAGGAGGTGTCCGCTCTGACCACTAGGAAGTGTCCACTCTTACCACTAAGTAGATGCGCGCTACGAATGAGTTCAACTCACGCTGGGCATAAGTTGTGCACGTCTGGAACAAGCTATGCATTCATTGATATAAGCAGGGATTAATTTGAGCTGGAACATGCCGAAACAGGATCCCCCACCTCCTCATTTTGACCCCCCTGCGTTCCGGGACCTATTTGGGCTGATCCGCCACATGTGAATAATGTTAATATTTTTTAATTAAAAAAATATACTAAATACATTGATGGGGTGTGTTCTAATAATATATCTTCATATGTGTCTTCATACATGTCTTTATTCAAATTCAACGTAAACTCATCTGTGATTTCTTGCCGGGCGGCGTCATATACATGTTATAATGTCCCCTACCTGCGTGCGTCGATGGTTTGCCCCGTTAAATGGGCGTGTCGACGCTGTGCTTTTTTTTTTTTCCTTTACTCTGCAATAACACAATACATCTAACAAGACAGCCACGTTTCACGTTTTGTATAACGTTCTGTGCGCCAGTATGTTTATGTTTGTGTCTGCATGTGTGTGTGTTAGTGGCGGTGGCATTTTTTAAATTTCACATGTTAATGGACACACACACACACACAGGGAGAGCGAGTTGCCGTTTATGTGCGAGTGTGTGTTTGAGTGCGTCTGCGTATCAGTCCGTGATTCCCTGGCTCTGTTTCAGTGGCACATTGAAAATAAAGTGTTGTATGGGAAACTTTCGCTTTCACAGGCATGCGTGGTTAACGGGTATAATGTGGGTGGGTACGGGCTTGAATTTGAAATGACCACGGGTCAAGGGTGAGTACGGTGCTGTGCGGGCATGGAATGGGCAGGGGTCTCAAAAAAACTGACCCGTGCAGGACTCGTTGGGTCATTTTTTACTTGTTTTTCTGTGCGTTCCGGCACTTGAGTCCATGTCGTCATCGACTTGCTACTGTATGTATTTTTGTTCCAGCAGCTAATGATCTACAAATTAAGCACTGGATATAAGTTATATGTACGTTATAAAAAGGCTCTATACTATAGTTACTGACACGTTGTGTATACGTTCAATTTGGTGGTAACACGCTACCCTAACTCAAGCAGCCCTAACCAAAGGCAGCTTTAACCAAGGAGCCATAAGTGATGTGAGAGTGCACTTTAAAGGTTGCTAATCTGAATACAATCAAATAATAAAAAGAGTGAATGGAGTGGCTAAATGCAGCCAAGACCCAATTCTCATTCTTATTTAGGTGTGACGCCTGAGCAGTGTGCAGTGCAGGAGTCACATTCAAATAAGAATCAAGTCACATTCAAAACTGAATTGAGTCACTATAGGGGTACAAACGACAATGAAATGAAGCAGAAAACACACAAACAGTTTTGTTTTCAGTTCCCCATCCGAGTCAGATGATGGTAAAATATAATTCTTACTTTTTTTTTTTACACAAGGACTCAATGACTAATGGATAATTTCCAGTCGAGCCAAAACAAGGGCAGGGCTTCAAGCCCACCAATGCTCTAGACTGACCAATTCCACTTGACTGAAAAGTGACTCGGAAGGATAATGAAACACTGGAACATTTAGTTACTAGTTATGACTAGTTATGAAAGAATGGTTTCAATGTGACAATGAGTTTGTCCATACCAGAAATGTCATGCAAGCAATTGTTTTAGTGGAATACAATACACACGCTAGTCTAGTTGGGAAGAGTTAGGAAGGGGTTACTTTTGAATGAATTAAAAGAAAAGAAAACTTTAATGAGATCATTTCAACAAATTATAACCCATGCTCTGCCAATCCATTTTAGTCAAAGTATATGAAATTTGCACTTGGAATGATTTAAATTGAATTGCATTATTTTTATTATAGTTTTTTTTGTCATTGCCATAAATTTAAATTATTTAATACTTGAATTTGGGAAAAGATTACTCAATTCAACGAGCACTTTCCTGTACTACTTAAATAGAGGGTGCCAGACTGCATTATCTATGAAACACCTAGAGCTTACTAATTATTTTAATAATTAGTAATTTTTAAAATAATTTGTTGAATTGATTTGATTGAAGTTATTTAACAAGCAAACCATTCAAAGCACTCAACAGAGAATTAATGTTCTTTCAAATCACTAATGGTCATCCAGATCTGGGCGAGTGTTGGCGTGAGAGGCGACCGACGTGGAGGCGGCCCGGTGCAACGGGGCGGCCACTCTTACCGGGGTCAACGGTCGGCAGGGTAACAGTCATCGGCTCACTGAGACGGCCCAAAAGACCTCCGGCGCACACTGCTGCCACCTCCACCGTGTAGCTGACGTTAGCTTGGAGCTCTTGCAGTATCGCCCCCTGGTGGAGACAAAATATAGGATGGAGATGGAGTATTAGTGGAAGGTAAAAAAGAGACAGGCGATGGCGCGACGATGTCTATGAATGTTCAGGAGTCTGTTCCAATTTGTGCACTTAAGGACTTTGTGTACTTTGTTGGCGTGCATAGTGCTTTAAAAGTGGAAAAATGAAGTGTGCCACTAGTACTCGGATGCACTCCAAACGGCCAAAATTCGAAGTGCAGGGGTCGTCGATCGCGAAGCAGTTAAAGACGCTGCACCTAACAACAGCCCCCATTCATAGTAATTTGATTCCGATTCACCATCGACGACCCCCTGGCTACAAATAAATGAGTAATTTTTAACTGTAAGGGATTACAATCAAAAAGTAATCTTCCCAACCCTGCTGGTGCACATTGTGCTACAAGTGGAGATAGTGCCGTTCAACCCACCACATCCTGGTCTCCGTCTGTAAAGTATTCACGGGCAGCCGCGGAGTCGCTGCTGCTGTCCGTGGGTCGGTAGCGCACGACGTAGCGGTCGATCGCGTCATCGTAGACGGAGCGAGGTCGCTCCCACATCACCAACATGCTACTTCGATTGTGCGCCAGTGTCATCACATTGTCCGGTTCTGAGCTGCAGACTGTGACAAACACAACAGGAACACAAATGGACGAAAATCGTTTTTCAGAGAGAAATGCAGCTTCTTCTTCCAGCTCTCAACCTTTGTAAGTCTCTACCAACAACGCTAAAACAATGCAAAATCAAATCAAATATAAAAAAAAAATAATAATAAATAGTAGATTTGTTTGATTGTATATTTGTTGTTGATTTATTGTATATTTGTTTATGTTAGCGTTCCTGGTTTTCAATTGGAATAGCCTCCTGTGGACAGGTGTTGAAAATTAGCTCTCATGCTACACACACTCATGCAGTTGTGCATCTAGTTTGTCCAATATATCTTGTAATGTCCGTATCACATGAGCAGCTCCAGCAGAGAAGATTCCATTTATTGTCTGACTACGTCAACTTTTTTACTCTTTTTAACTCTTTTTTTCAGCCATTTTCTCGTTTTATTAACAGTGTTAGGGGGATGGGAGAGTGGGGATGAGCAGACATGCACTATATGACTGTGAGGAAGGGAAGTGAGCTCACGGCGCTGCATGTGAATTACGCCACAAATAAGCCAACAAGACTATTAATGGGGTTGGCTTGGAGCAGCATTCTTACCCGCTTCGCCACTGGGCCATTTTATGTTATATAATGGTGGGTCATTTTCAGCTTCATTCAGGATGACATTGGAACAGGTGAGGAAGGGGTACAGACACGGAAGTGAGCTCACGACTCTTTGCAATTTCAAATCAACGAGATGGCACATCCTGTTGCAATTTGGTGCTATTCAAAAAAACACTTGAGTTGAGGAATCCATTAATAGCCAAGCATGGTTGTAAATTTAAGGGTCAGGAATTACATCTATTAAATTCAACTGATTTCAATTCGACTTTATTTCTATAGCTCTTTAGTTTGTTATGTGTGTGCAGATCAATGTGCCGCACAGACATGTTGAAATTCGTAAACCAAAAATTAATAATAATAATAATTTTGGTCTGGCTCTGTGTCGCAGTCGGTAAGACACCCGCACCCAGCATATGCCTGTGACTTGGTTCACAGGTTCAGGCAGCATTGTGAGTTCTCCTCCCGTCACTGACATTTCTCTCATCCTACTTTCGAACTGACCCTGTCAATAAATTGGAAAATGTTGCTCATGTCAAAAAAAATTAAAGTCTAGCATTTATTTGGACCGAACCTAATTGAATTCTTAAAACTCATCTCTTCCCCCTGGCTCCCCTTAATTAGATAGCTACCGGCCGGTTAAGTTTGTGTTTTCATTTCTTTGGTTTGTTTCTTGCAAAGCGACCTTGACCTCCTTGAAAGGTGCTATATAAATCCAAGTTGTTATTATTATTACTATTGGATTAGCTACATATGGTGCTTTCCGGTGACTACAATTGAAACGGACAACCTAACTCCGGGTCTCACCGGGCGCGTTGAGCTGCTCCGTGCCAGTGTAGGAAGAGAACACCTGCCCCGAGAATGTGTGCGGCTGCTCCCGGAAATTGTTTTGCAGGTAATCCATTAACATGACGTAGCCTGCTTGCTGCATGGTCATCACATCACAGAAGGCCTCCAGCTGTGTACGCACGCAAACACACATACACGCACACACACATGGAATTGAGATAACAAAAAAAATTAATTAATTGAGAGTAGAGTTGTAATTGGTAGATTACACAGCAGGGTGATGCAGTTATTAGCACAGCTTCCTCACAGCAAGAAGTAAAGGTTCTGGGTTCAAATACCAGTCGTTCTCCCCGCGTCTGCGTGAGTTTCTCCCACAAGTATCCCACAATGAACCGCGAAATGTAGTGATCATCGGATGTACCCTAGACGGAGCAATATAACCCATAATGCATTGCGAGATGTATTAAAAATGACCTAAACTAAAAAAAAAAAATGCTGCGCCCAATAACTTCAGAACAATATAACTTTATCAATAAATAATGTAATGTAGTCTAATATAATGTAATCAATTAATTATGAACTGTTGTGAAGTCAGTGCTGATGTGATGACCCAAATCTCATATCAAAATATCTTTGGAATAACATTCCAAACACCAATTACTGCAAAGCTCAAAGCGGTGCAACAGGTCTATGACAACGTTAGCTGCACATGTCACCTTGCAACATTTAAACAACGCTGTCTGCGCTATAACTTCTAAGCTGGTCCCCTTGCCGTGCTGTTTGAGCTACGCCGTGTTTACGCTCCAATGCGGCGAGCGCCTGTCGGCGAAATGAATTAAAGGTAAACAAGCCCTTGGCACCTGGCATGCATCATTAGCAGACTAATAGCAGCTAGCGGCGTGGAAGAGAGGATCCACCGAGTCGCCCGCGGCTACCAGTCTTTTGTTATTCACTGGACGTGATTCAGACGCGGCCTCACGCACAGGAAGCAGCTTAACTCATCACTGAAGGCTATTAGAGCTCCGTTAACAGTCGTGTCTGGGCAGAGCGTTGCTGGCGGTGGAATGCGACCCTGTAATGACATGTTTTCGAGGCAGCCGACTCAACACACGGATATTAACAATTTATTTATAGACACGATGTATACTTTTGTGTGGGCCGCCGTCACACAGGAGGTAAACAGAGGCACCTGGACCAATTGTCTGGGGCCAGCCTTGGGTCTGCTTCAATGAAACATCAAGCAATTAAAAGTAGAAGTAAAACAGTCATAGCTGACTGCTAAAGGTATATCGCGAAAATGCAATAGGAACATTGATAACCCCCAGGAATGTGGTGCATGGTTATTTGACACATGGTAAATCACCTAAAAGAGAGCCTGTTCCAGGCATGGTCAAGCAGAGGGTTAAGCAGAGGTGAAAAGAGTACGGAAAAATTGTTATTGAGTAAAAGTATCTTTACTTTGCTTAAATTGTACTCAGAGTAAAAGTAAAATTACCCATCTCAAAATGTACTCGAGTAAAAGTAAAAAATTACTTCATTTAAAATGTAATGAGTAAAATGAGTAAAGGTTACTTTCAATTATTTAATGCAAAAAAAGCATGAGTCATAAATCAAATTAAGTTTTTCTAATCACTATTCAAATGACAGCTTTTAACAAGAAATTCACACCAAGAATGAATGAGCTCCACTAAGGAAACATTTTTTACATTAATCTATTTTACACCAAGTTTTTTGTTTTAGATTTGTACACTAGCAATGGTGAAGGATCTACCATCTAGCGATGTGCGATGCGTGGACGATGCCTTGGTTCTGGCTCGGCAGACTTTCTGCCCAAATTAAAAATTTTCACCATCCACCAATATGTTTTGTAATCAGTAACGTGAGGGGATTCAAATGTAATGAGTAAAAATTACTAAGGTAAAAATGTACTTGAGTAAAAGTAAAAATTACACATTTCAAAAACTACTCAGAAAATTACAAATTACTCATAAAAAGTAATTAATTACAGTAATTTGAGTAAATGTAATTCGTTATTTTCCACCACTGGGGTTAAGTATATGATTCATCTTAAAACCGAACAAATATAGTGAAAAGATAGCTAAAGAAACTTGGGGCAAATCCATTCACACGGTCAGAAGTTATGGACCAAACAAAAATTCAGCCATCTTGTAACTGTTGGCCTCCAAAGTCATATCAGTTTAGCTTTAAAACACAAAATCTGGGACATCCATCCATTCAAAACGTATTGCGTTAATGAAGGACCTTGGCGGTGCGCACAAAATCATTACATCCCCTATGCACTGAGTTTCGGGGATATATAATGAATTGATCATAAAACAATAGATTGATGTATTATTAGTAAAACATAATTTGATTATTTTTATAATTTACTTTTGCTCAGTCAGTTGTTCAGTTTCTTTTGTATCACTTCATATTTTTTGTTGTCACATAAAGTAC
>OMKY01064405.1:4118-16438 GCA_900302395.1 Bregmaceros cantori | reverse complement strand
CATCTGGACACTGAAAAAAAAAATCACACAGCATACAAACTAACAAATGAAGCATGAGAAAAATAAAAGTGCCACATCCAAACACACAAAAGAAAACATTATACAATCTTGTTGCACCAATATCTTCAGATTCCGTTAGCTCTGGCTGTAGCAGAATGTGCACCAACGGGGGTCATCTTCCTATAGAAGTGCAAAGTGATTTATTTTTTTAGCTTTGGTAGGTCGAGTCCTATGTATAACACTATTCATTCATCATCATCTCCTTTTTGTCATGAGCCGCTCGTCCACGGGCGGCACCCAGGCGCCAGGTTGGTCCGTGGACCGCACCAGCGCAGCTGGCGCATACCGATCTCGTCTCCGGAGCGGTTCCGTGATTGGCTGCTCCCCCCTTCTTAAGGGGGCTTCGGGCACAAGTCCGACACAGCGTCCAAGTTCTTCCTGGGTCAGTACTAGGTTGACAAGTTTATGTTTCAGATAGCTAGTGTGCTCCTGTGTTGTCGCCTGCTAGTCAGTTAGCCATTTAGCCAGTTATCTGGAGCTATCTTCAACTACAGGATCGACCTCTTCCACCTCTGGATCGAGCCTGCCGGTCACGGGCCAACAACCGGAGATGAGTACTCAGACCAAGACTCTCATGATATGAACATTGTTTGTTTACTGTGTCCAGAGACTCGTTTACCTGTACACTGGTGATTTATTTATTCCATTTTTGCACAAGTGTGTGCTGCAATTGTTTTGTGTTTGCTCTTTGATTTTCTGTATCAAACGGATGGCCTGGACAGGCATCCAACCTTTTCTCTGAGTCCATTATTATTCATATTAGCTATACGAATCATAACACTTTTCACATTATATACACACAACGTGGTTGTTCCTGTGTTGCTGGATGCTGTGTGTTGTTGTTAATATTGTGTAGGCAAAGTCTAGAACATTCACTGTCTAGACAATTACAGTCAATGCCCAGCAAGCCATCATTATTGTGTTGTGGGTGGACATGCACATTACAGCAAGAGATAAAACTTTGTGCCCCACGACCCCTTGTAAAACTGAAAGTGCTTCATAGCGGCCACTCATTCTCTCACACACAGACACAGACACTCACACACACATGGGCACACGTATATTACAGTTATATTTGACTAGAATAGAGGATCACATACACTTATATAAACAATAATCAAAATGAGTAAGAGGTTGTAACTTTTAAATGTGAAGGCCACTTTGGTAGTCAACAACATTTTGCAAACGGCGCGCAGTAACAAAGTGGCAATGAAGTAATTAATGGAGTACATGGGATTGCCTACTTTGTTGTATTAGAGTTGTCTTTAAAAGTTATTTAATAGTAATGGTAATTTTACTTTTAACTCATTCATCGGCAACCATTCTAACACAATGATGAACGCCCTGATGGAGGCCCACCATATATTCTTAACAAATCCGGCTGTTGCACGTGAGGTCATGGCTAGGTGGTGGTATCATGTATGGTGAAGTATACGTATACGTATACGTATACGTATACGTATACGTACGGTTAATTGGTATAACCTCCCACTTCATGTCCATTATATGGGGCAAATATAACGTACATAGTTAGGCTCATCTACTGGCGACGGATTGCATATTACCATGGATAAATCAATAATAGAACACTTTTAAGCGGACAATGTTATGCAAATATTGCTCTACCCCTGTTCGTCTGACCGCGATGATACCACCATCTGCCGCCGCCAAGCCATGACATCACCGTGCAACAGCCCTAGCCTGGCGAGCGACAATCAAAGAATCGTCCATGCATCACACGATGCTAGATTGTACATTGGGTCTGGGCAAATCAGGCAGACGTCGCCCGTATACAGGCTGACCAATTGAATTATTTAAATTGAGACGTACATAGGGTTTGGTATTGGCAACGCAATACGTGGGCGGAGTTTAGATAACACAATTTGAATGGCACTTTTTTTGACACGTTATTTGACCCTGGTTTTTACCAGACGCAATGATGGTTCTAAGCGCGTGCGAGGCGTGGATGATTTGTTGGTTCTGGCTCAGCAAGCTACTATTATATCTGAACACAAAAATGTATAATGTCAACAAGAGGATCTCAACCTTTTAGGAAAAATATGCATGCTTGTGTTAACAAGTAGCTTTTAACTCTAAAGAGATAGCTTTTTAAAAAAGTAAGCTCCCCCACCTTACACACGTCACACACCCCCACATGGACAGCATTACGGTGGTGTCCCTCTGGTTGAAACGCAGTCTAATTTTGTATGTGTGAAGCAAGTCCTCAGAGTAACTAGTGATAGCTTGTATTGGATTTGTGACATGCTATTATCAGCTTGGAACATCGTTTTGTTCTGGGTTGCTGGCTTCCAAGTTAGCATGCTGCCATGTGTGCCTGCTAGCGCAGAATTGGCCACGGAACTGATCCTACTTTTAACCGTGTGTTAGTCAAACACACTGGCTACATTGGCAGCACGGCATCCTGCAACGCAAACGGTCTTCATGGCTCTGGCTCCTCCCTAAACGAATGGATGTCAGTGAGAACTATGGTAAAAAAAACAACTATGGTAATTTGCCTAACATTAAGTTCAAGTGTTCAACATTAAATTCCACTGTAGCACATTAGGAAACTTACTGTCCCACATTAGGAAGTTGCCAAAAATGACCTACAGGGCAATCCACCCTAAATAATGTATTTTACTATGAGGCACATACATTTTCCATTTGGAATGTGACTTGTATACAAAAAGTAAAATGCCATTGGTAGTCCAATATACCAAATGGTATTAAAAAGAGCGCGTCCCCCCGACCATAGGTCGAGCAGCGCCGCAGGTTCGAATCCCCTGTCCGGCATTTCTGCAATGTCTCCCCCCCGACTCTTCATCCCGGTTTCCGATTAATCCTGTCACTATCTCTCTCAATAAAGAATGAAAAGTGACGCTTGCGCCCAAAAAATTAAAAAACAAAAAAACTCACATAGGGTGGATTGCCCTGATGTGGGCCACTGCTTAATGCGAGACACCAAAGCTCCAGTGGCTCTGGCTCCTCCCTAATTTAATGAAGGTCAGTGAAATGGTATTGGTAAAAGCAAACTATGGTAATGTGTTTAACATTAAGTTCAACTATTCAACACTATATTTCACTGTGCTTCATTGGGCAACTGATGTTATATGACGTTATAAAGATGGCCCTATTTTTTTTAACGTACCAATGGAATATGTTCAGATTTCTACTTTCAAATATTTAAAAATGAAATCAACGGGGGTCCGCATTGGCCGAGTGGTTATGGACAACCGCACCTAACGTGACCCCATTCATGTTAGTGGCGCTGTGTCTACCGCAGCGTCCGCAGTGTCGCGAGTTCGACTTGTCTGCAATGTCTACCCCCGATCTCTTCAACTCAGTTTCCGACTAATCCTATCCAATAAAGATGGAAAAACGGCGCTGACCCCGGTAAAAATAACTGAAATCAACAAAAAAAAATGAAATCAACAGCAACTTGAGCAGAGCGGCAAGGTAAGCTTGAGGAAAATGTGTGGCTGTTGTCTAATGTAATTGACCCTGCACGCACCTTCCCCCCATCCTTGATGGCGAGGAAGTCAAACTGTTTCTCCATGCTGAGGTCGTTGAAAGCCAGGTTGATGCGACTCTCCGGCTTGGCGATGATCAGCCACACACAGTGCATGTTGTTTCCGTACTCGGCCGGATAGTTGGGCGACAGCAGCACCCCCGACGGAGTGGTGAAGTTGAAGAAGCATGAAACTACAAGGAAAAGACAGATAGCGGGAGAGAGAGAGGGAGAGAGAGAGAGAGAGAGAACAATGAGAGAGAGATACAGAGACAGAGAGTAAAGAGAGAGCAGTGAGAGACAGAGAGAGAGATATAGAGACATAGAGTGAAGAGAGAGAGAGAGAGAGAAAGAAAGAGAGAGAGAGAAGAGATAGAGGGAAAGAGAGAGATAGAGAGAGCAAGGAGAGAGGGGGAAAGAGATACAACGACAGAGAATAGAAAGAGAGAGACAAAAAGAGAGAGGCAGAGAGACAGATAACAAGAGAGAGGAAGGCAGAAGTTGAAAGACAGAGAACGAGAGAGAGAAACACCAAAGATAGAAAGAGCGAGAGACGAGTGAGAGAGAGAGACAGTTAGTACAGACCGCCACGGCAAAGACAAAGCATTGTTTTATTGAGTATATATTAGTAGGAATTTAATTCAAGTTAAAAAATATTAAGACTTGTATGTGTGTCTTCATCCATTGGTGCAAATGTGTTTGCGTGTCCGTGTGTGTGTCCATGTGTGGGCCTGTGTGTGTAGGGCACGTTTGTGTATGCGTGCATGCGAGGTTGAGGGCTCCAAAGTGCCTTTTGTATTTTATATTTATATTTATTTTGTTTACCCGCAGCTCCTGCAAAGTGGAGATAGCGATGCGCTGTTTTTGTGTGTGCTTGTGGGTGTATGTATTTGAGTGGGTGTGTGCAGCTTTGAATCTGTGTGTGTGTGTGTATCTGTGTGTTTGTGTATGTGCATGTGTGGGGGTATGCCTGCGTGTCTGTAGTAAACTAGATCAGGCTAACTAAATGGGCTTAGCCTGGTTAACTTTTAATAGCCTATCGAGGTGAGCCTGATTCCAGGCAGATGAAGAACATGATGATACCTTAAGCTAGGGCAGGCAACTCCATGGGGGTCGTTTGAGCCCGGCTAACAATATGAGGAGGCTTCTAACCAGGTCAGAGTGTAGAGTCCTCAGCCCTTTTTCTAGGGATAGGTGCCTTAACAACTTAACTAGTTGTGAGCTTGTTTAGGCTGTTGCTACTTCGGTATAGAGTGCGGTTGAGAACGATTTTGCATGCATTCAAAGGATCACAATGAGCGTCAGTGTGCAAAATTTAAATAGATTGTGTCCGCACCAGAGCTTTGAACCAATATTTTTTCCCAAGTGGTTTGTTCCGAGCAGAAACAGAATTATAACATTTCCGGTTATGCGTTCCACCAATAAATTGACGTTCCTGAACTTGTTAGAACAAAAAAATATTGTTACCAGAACGGTTAATTTTGTTCCATAAAAATTAATAACATTTCCGGTTTTGTTTCTGTTCCCTGAAAAATACTAAACCGGTTCAAAGCCGTACTCCGCACTATCATTTAGCTGTAAGCAGCATACAAAAGCATCGACAATCTCAATCTAAAAGACATCTATGAGATGCCGCTATAAGTTCAACAGGAATGTCTTGTAAGGTAAGAATGTGCGGTATGAAAGCAATTGAGGCAGGAGCCGAGCATCTCAACAGCTATTTATTTTAATTTTTTACATGGAACACTTTTCATTGGAATCTACGCTTTTGGCTGTGCTTATGTCAGGCTCTTGCTCTGTCTATGCCACCATCTTACGGTTTCTCTTGCTGTTTGCATGCATTTGTGCAGGTTAGTCCGATCTGTTGTCATACATTAAGTCCGCCAATCTTGATAGGTTAGCAGACTATCCACAAAACACAATCCTGTGTAGAGTTAGGGAAAGTCAGAAGAGTGGAGACTAGCAGGGAGACACACTGTGCTGTGTAATGTGCTGGTGGAAAAAAGGAATCTATAATTAGTTGCGGTTCATAGGGTAGTGTAATAAAGTCTTTATTTCATCAAAGTTAACTTGGGGCAAAACAATAAAAGCCCACGCACTATACGATAATTGTGAAAACCTGTCTTCTAATCCACCCAGAAGGTAAAAAGGAAGAGATAGGGGAGGGGGGAGGGAGGTGGTATCTATATGAATACATGACGATATATATTTCGAGATAAACTCCTGGTGGGTCTCTGCTACACTGTGCTTAGCAGCCACAGTGGAGGCATGGAGGATCTGGCTGGTGGATGATGCTAGCCTCACAACCCGGGCAGGGACATAAAAACCTGTGATTGTGAAATTGCAGATAAGCACTCCACATGAAGCAGTGGGCAAATGTGGATTATTTGATGTTTAAATACAGATGCCAGGTCAGTGTTTAGCAACACATCATCATCGCTAGTTGCGGCAGTTGACATATTTTATGAGGTAAATTACATTTGTGAAGATTTGTGACAGTCATTTATGGACAATATGCTTGGGTATATTCGATAGATGCATGACTAGGGACTGGCTTCATTGCTGAATCGAGACACATGAGCAGTTTGTCTTGTTTTGTCTTTCACATGAACAGCAACAACCAATGATGAGGGTAAGACTTCATCCACACAACGTTTTTGCATGAAATCCAGATTTTTTTTTTTGCCATTTACACCCCGGATCCACTTTAAAATGGCGTTTTGGGACCCCAACAAGCCAAACAGGCTGCTGACTTCAAATTGTAGTTTACGCCCAGTGTTGTGTTGTGTGTTTGTTTCTGGTGATTATTTTGTGCCAGTGGATGGCGAGGCGTATGTGCAAGCCCCTTGCTTCTTCTAGAATTACTTTCAACTGGCATTTTTTAAGATTATCTTTCACTGTTTTCGTTTAGTTTTCGTCTAGTGTGGACATAGCCTACATTTAATTATAAGACACACGTTGGGGTGTGGAGTGAGTCAACTTTAGATGTTTTCACGTTAAACAATGTATTTGCGTTACAACTATCATAGTTCACTGCTACAGTTAGGGTCTAAAAGAAAATCTAATTGCGTGGCCGGGTTTGTTGCCACAGTTCACCTTTCTCATGGGGCCCTCTGTAAAAAAATAATTGCCCATTCTCGCCATACTTAAACTGCCTGCAGTGCCCACCACTCTCTGCCTTCTTTCCAACACTTTCCCCTTCAGACTGTTCTTGCCAACATCTGAACGCAGAGAAGGCAGGAGATGGCAAGTAGACGGAAGTTGTGTTCCCGTTGTTTTTTTTTTAAACTTTGAAGTAGTTTCGTATTGCTGTGCCACAAGCCTTGAACGAAGCCAGGCACATGTCAACAGACCAAGTCAGGATCTGTGTTTCTGTGGCACCAAAGTGACTTTCACTGCCTGTACCCATTGTCATCACTGTTCTGCAATGCCCTGCAGCGCTGCGTAATGTGGCTTGCCGTTTCCAAAATTGCTATAAAAACTGAAATTAAATTATTTTCTGAATACTAGGAAGAGAAAAAAAACTTTTAAAAGCAACCATTTAATCATTTAACCCTGCGTGTGCCAACTGTGTTGACACCAATGCATTGATACACAAATGTTTAAAGGACCAGAAATATTCATTACACATTGCATAGCATTTCATCATTACATAACATTTACAGATTTCAATCTAAAGAAAATAATCTATATTTAATAGGAAAACAGTGGTTATAACTGCTTCCATTTAAAAAAACACCTCATGGTGTTGTGGTACTAAAGCGCTCAGATTCATCCTGCTACTCTGCTATGTGCACCCCAATATTTAAAGGAAAATATTATCGGAAAGTCAAACGGAAATTGTCCTTCCCTGATTTTAGCCGAATTGATACATACCTTTATTGCCTATATCTTGGCAAACGAAAATTGCTGTATTTGGTGGTGTAATTCACATACCGGATTTAAAAAAGGGAAAATTTAGAAGTGATACTAAGAAAGTATCACTACACACAGAGTGAGTGCCCATACGCAAGCAAGAGTTGTATTCACAGAAAATTCATTTGAATTCGCCATATTGCATATACATGACAGCAGTACACACACATGGAATTTTAGTTGGACATGAAAAAAAAAAAACTATATCATAACTATAATGGTAAATCCAGAATTGTGTAAAATGACTAATTTAACTACTACTTACAGACACAGCTGGGTTTTTTAGCAGACCATTGGTTGTTCTTCTGACAGGTTATGTTGGTCTTGCCCAGCAGCTCAAATGCTGGCAGACACTGGAAGTAGAGCCGTTCACCGTGCCGGAAGCCCGAGCCCTCACGGCGGCCGTAGGCCGGGATGCCTGGATCTCCACAGCTGCCCTGCTCAATCTCTGATAGAGTTAAAACACACAAATAACAGTGGAGTCGTTTATTTCACCTGGGGCCTCATTAAACAACTACTCAGCATTTCTCTATGTTCTCTTGTTCTGATCAAACTTTTGGCTAATTAAACAAAGCAATACACAAACAAACTATAGCAATGGTGATGTATACTAGCCTGCATCATCCCCTCGGCTAACACCATGAATCAGTGAAACAATGAGGCACAAAATAAGCGTTCGTGTGGAACGCTAGGAAACACTACTTGTAGGTACTCTTATCTGATAAAAAAAATAAATAAATAGTTTGCAGTGGAAGGATGCTATCAATGTGTTGTAAAAACCGAAAACCTTTGAATGCCTCTCATGCTGCACCAATAAAATGTAATTTCCCTGCTGGGATGAATGAATAGCAATCTATATGTCCACACACACGTCAATCTATATATCCAATAAGCCAAGAGTTTAGTCACAAGGCACAGTGGGCTGTGTTAGGACAAAGACAATTTTTAGAAGCGATAAACATATTTTGTGCCAGAACCAATGAATTGTCCACGCATTGCACGCGATTAGAACAATCATTGGGTCTGGTAAAATCAGGGTCGAAAAACATGTCAGAATAAAGTGTCAAATCGTGTTATCCAATAACAGTGCAGTAGGTGGCAGGCATGACAACCAAACTCCACCCACATTGTGCATTGCCTATACCAAACTCCACCCACGTCTTGCGTTGCCCATACCAGCTCCGCCCACGTCCACTCTGATTGGTCGCACAAATGCCTGATTTTCCCAGACCGAATGCAACGTCTAGCGATGTGCGATGTGTGAACGATGCGTTGGCTCTGGCTCGCCAGGCTAGTTTTGTGCAGCAGCCTATACCTAAAATCAGCTGGGCATTTCAGAATTTGGAAGTGATGTGGTGCGTCATTAGCTCAGTCGGAAATTAACATGTCACTGTTTTGCTTCCCACCACTGACAGTTTTCCCGCATCTGTGACTCTCTTCTTAGCCACCTTTCCTTTAACCCTGCAATACAAAATCTTGAAAAATCACTGAATGGGCTACAAAAAAATATTTAAAACATTAAAAAACTCCCTAACTGATTGATCCCTGTTTCTTTTTTTGTATCTATTATTATCATCTTCATCATTCTCATCATTCTTTAAAAAAAAAAATCACTTATGTGTATTTTTTATTTTTTATCTTATTTATTTATTTGTATTCTATTGTCTGTCCAATGTATATTCATATTTGGATATCTGTCGCTTCTACTTGCTTGTTTACTTTGATTCACCTGTTGCTTTTTGAAAAATGTAAAATAAAAAGTAAAAAAAAAATAAAAAATAAAATAAAAGTGGCTCTTTATCTCAGCTAGAGACAATTAATTCAATCATGATATTCAATGAGCAGAAAATTGAACTATTCCAATCCCATGACAGTCATATCTAAAGGCAGGAGTTGGCAGACAAATGGCCAATCCTACTTGTAGTGAATCAATGGATAGCAGTTCCATGACAATGAGCCTTGTATAGCCTGGTCTGCATGTGTGACAGCCACCAGCCTGTGCGACGCACACAGACACACACCTGCATGTCTCTATGTTGTGGCTTCCAGACACCCTCTACATGTCAAAGTGCTACACAAGGTCTTCGAGAAAGGTGAGTGTTTCTTAGGCGCCCGCCTCTCAAACGGCAATGTTCTTGATGGCTAAATGGCCTACCACCAGTGCTGGTTGTTCCATCAGGGTGTCAACCGCATCGTGACACTCTCACATTGTGCGGAATTGTGTTGACACACGTACGCACAACAACACACGCATTGTGTGGCTCACGCTGACACCTCTCTTTGTGACTCAGCCGACAGACACATACAGCCTCTCCTTCTTTATGCCACGCTGCCATGCACACACACACACACACACACACCAACACACACACACACACACACACACACACACACACACCATTTTCTCTTGAGGAGCTATCAAATAATTTTGCATGGTGACTTGTGTCGATAAAGGCATGCACATAAGCAATGTTCATATAGATTATATACTGGCAGTTATTTCATTCACGCCCCTCTGTGCCCTCATTCACCCCCCTCTGTGCCCTAAATCTACCCTTTAATAGGTTTCTATTCACCCCTCTCATTTTCCAAAGTGATGTCATCATGCCACCTGCAAGTAGTGATGCATTACGTTGCACATCATTTACCGAATGATAAGTGATAGGGATGCAATGATTATACATTTTGGTGGTATGATTATTTATAACCAAACAATCATGGTTTACAATGCATTATTTGATCCACACAACAAATCATTAATTCCGACAAAAGATTAAATTAAACCAAATAAACACAATTTATCGTTCTGATTATGTATCTTACAAATCATGACCAATTGACTAATTGATATTGCAGTTATTTGCACTGCATATGGCAGTGTTTTCATAGTTACTTCTAAAAGGTAATCTGGGTACTGACCACTCATCTTAAAAGTAACTAAGGTAGATTACTCACTGGTATATTCGAAAAGTTAGATACTTTCCTCTTAGTTACTTTTTTTGTTGTATTCATTCACTGCGAAGGCTCAATGCACCTAGAAAAAGACAAACTACTCGTACTGAATCCCCACATTATTGGAAGTGCATGGGTTTTAAACCTCAATTGACATGGACAATGAATAAATATTAATACTATTACTAATAATAAACATAAGTAAACATATATTAAACCATTCAAGCTGACAAACAGCATTTTTAAATAGGAAGAAACTAACTAGTAACAAGTTACTTGGATAAGAAACTTTAATCTGATTACTGTTTTGGAAAAAGTAACCTGTCAGATTATTGGGGCTGGATCTGTGTTGAAGTCGGTTAGACTGCTGTATCCAGCCCCATACGTAATCTTGTGCCGTTGGCTTAGTTCACAGCACAGTCAGATCGCTTCCCATCACGGTGATGGGAAGCGATCTGACTGCAGGTCCGCTCGTCTCCGCTCACTCATCCTCCTTTCACACTAATGCTGCCAATAAAATGGGAAAATGGCAGAGAAACTACATTTTAAAAAGAAAAGATTTTTAATTACTGGAAAAGGGGCTAAAATAACTTCCTATAATGTAGTAACCAACACCACTGTGTATGGGGAACGAGATCGTGGCGTCAGGCGAGGAAGCCTGCTGCCATTTCAGGTGGCGCGTGCCAGCTGCTCCACCTTAATTTCCGCCTCCTGGCGGAGCATGTGACACACCGGGAAGTTTACATTCGTGTGAGCATTTGCGTGCGCGTATACACCACGATCCACTGGATGTCTATGCGTACATGTACGTGTGCACAGCCATCTCAGTGTGTGTGCTTATGGATGCTTTGCTGTGTGTGTTGATGTATGTGTGTGTCTGTGCGGTGGGATTTGTGAGGTCTCTCTAACGAGGGTGAACTTGAATATTTCATTTCATTATATTCTCGAGATGGACCATTTCTACCACCTATCTACTTTTTTCGTTTATGTTTAAATTGAGGTGTGTATCAACAGTGCACATTTCGTGTCCACGAATGCCCAGATGCGCGTGCGTGATTGCGCGCATACTTGTGCACCAGAGGCCACTCCCACTACGTATAATGAGCTCCTACCAAGGACGCATTGCATTGGTTGCGATGCGTTTTGGAAGCGGACTCGAACGTGATCACTCGTCCCTCATAGGTTTTGTCACTGATTGGCTTCACTAATGAGTATTGGCTGGCATGGCACATGTTCTGTGCACAGGTAGAGCCAAAACCTGGCACAACTTTTATTTTCCGGAATCGGAGCTTATCTTTCTGTCTGACAAAGCGTGGAGCAGTGTATATACCGGGGCGATATGATGATGGTTATGCGTGGTAGGTATTTTTTTTCCTCTCTCTCTCTCCCTCTGCGGAGAAGAGAGATGAGGCCGTTTATACATTTGTATTTATATTCATATATTTCAGACTCTCCAGGATGACTCACTGGGTGGGCAAGAGTGTTCAACAAGAGCTGAGTTGGGCATCCCTTGCTGTCATTCCATTATTAATTACCGAGCGAAAAAAAAGAGGATTCAATATGAAAAAAAAAAAGAAAGTATGGCGCCTCAGCTCGTTAGTTAAATTATTTAATGGTTTCTTCCGCGGCCGTTTAATACAGGATACGATTTAAACTAAATCTTGATAATTATGTCATGCATGTATGTTATTATCATAATACAATTGGATGAACACATATCAGTCTTGAACCGGTTCGGAACGCAAAAATTCTGTTTGTTCTTAAAGTTCCTTATATTGTGCAATGTTAAATTTAGATATAGTTTATACAGAATGTATTTGGTGGACTTCAGTGCAATTGTATTAATGTGAAAACTGGGTTTGAAACGACATTACATTCACTTCCT
>OMKY01064359.1:0-13321 GCA_900302395.1 Bregmaceros cantori | reverse complement strand
GGTGTGTGCTCCAACTGAATAGACATGTTGAAAAATAGCCAAATACACGGCAAGTAAATGACACCGGAAGTGACGTTCAGAGACCGGAAGTGCCCCCGAACTCGTCTATAGGTTTGTGCTGTATGATGACAAGCACGCGTTGCGCCGTGATAATGAGACATTTGGTTGTTTTCCCCAGACGTTACATAGTACACCTTTAAGCCTGTATAATGATACACCGTTCTCCTGCAGGCCACAGTGTGTACGACTGACTGTGAACGAGTGCTGCGGTGGACGTCGCTGCATGTGGTCGTGCAGTCGACGCCGTGCAGGGTTATTTAAAGAACGTCTTAGGAAAGTCACACAAACACATGATGTCAGTCTGCTTAGCGTTAGCTGATAGTGTTGTGTTTTCTATAAAAACATGTTGGAATACGTGACGAGCCGCCACGACTTGGCAACGCGCCCCCCCGAGAGCTAGTCACAGCGAGTAGATCCGTTACTTACGAACGGGACCAAGATCCACATACCTGATTATGTTACAGCCTGGTGAGCCAGAACCAACGCATCGTCCAAGCATCGCACATCGCTTGGCGCTTGCATTGGGTCTGGGAAAATCTGGCTCACGGTCGGTACGGAATCAATCGACCAATCAGCGTGGACGTGGGGGGGAGTTTGTACGGGCTACGCGAGATGTGGGCGGAGTTTGGTTGTCACACCTCTCCACGCAGCTTGTCCCACCTACGGCGCTGTGACTTTTCCGCTTTTCCGACGCTCGTCTTACCAGACTCAATGCAAGTGTCTAGCGATGTGCAATGCGTGGACGATGCGTTGGTTCTGGCTCGCCAGGCTAATTACGTTATAGCCACAAGCTTCATATAGCTGCATTTTCCTACTGCCATTTTTAAAAATCTGACAGAGGATCGGCTCCCTGACTACTGTTGCAGCTAAGCTACCTGGTAAACCATGATCTCGAAATACCTGAATGAACGCAAGCAACGCACATGCACCCAAACCACCGTATTAAGGCCCATTCATACCTCACGTAAACTACAGATACGGGTACGGATGGAGCGTTTCACACGTTCTCTCCGTCGATTACGTACGTAAATTGACACGGATCTGGGGACCTTATGATGACGTGCGAACGGATGGAACGGAGCATTACTACCGGAAAATGTGGGGGGCACTCTTGATAATAAACAGCTGTTGTTGCACACGGTAAAGTAAAAGACGCTCGGAGGTATGAAGGCGGCAACGCGTGGAACGTACGTAATTGGCCACAAGTAGGGTATGAATCAGCCTTTACACATAAGCGAAGCGAACATCGACGGCCGACCTGCCGACATGAACATGATTGAAATTCTCGCAGCTTTATTTTATGTTAGAAGCAGCGAGAAAGGCCAAAGAGGGAGAGAGAGGGCAAAGAGCCCGATGTGGCTCTCGAGCCGCAGGTTGGCCACCCCTGTTCTACGCCATATTGGGTCATGATGTTCTTTCCCTGCTGATGTGAATGGTTCGAGTAGACTGGCAAGACTGGTTTGTGACGATGGGACGGCAAAACATCCACAAACTAGTATTACGTTACGACGAAGGAATGCACAAGAATATCCATCACAGAAAACAATGTATAAGTCTATGGAGATACTCTGTCTTCATTTGGACACGCAATTTACTCCATCAAACAAGCTTGAAATGTGTGAAGAAAAAAGCCCCCGATGCAATAGACGAGTTTGGGGGATACTTTCGGTCTCTGAACGTCACTACCAGTGTCATTTACTTGCCGTGCATTTGGCTATTTTTAATTATTTTTGGCCGAGTGGTTATGGCCTTAACGCGACCCCATTCATGTGAGTGGCGCTGTGTCTTTCGCAGTGTCGCGAGTTCAACTACGCTCGTCTGCAATGTCTACCCCCGATCTCTTCAACCCAGTTTCCGACTAATCCTATCCAATGAAGATGGAAAAACGGCGCTGACGCCGGAAAAAATAACTTAAAAAAAAGGAACTTGCGGTGTGCTATTCCTCACACAAATGTTATCGTGCTGATCTGTGACCCACAAACGCATGGTTTAATAATCATTTCTACCCGTTCCATTGTCTTATTCCTTTTGGAAGTACTAGTAGAAGCAGCCAGCCTATTGGTCCAGAAGAACATTTGACCACTTGGTGAGTAACTTCAAGTAGGATTTTGATTATTTATACAAAAAGGTTAACGAAGCAAGGAGAGTGATGTGTAATTGGTCACAGACCGACATCTAGTGGTCGGATTTTGAACAGGTGTGCGTTTTGTGGGTTTTTGTGTCCAAGTACCGCGGCCTTCTACCAGACTTTATATACATACATATAGGCACCGGAAGTGACCTGCAGAAGCGCGGGACAAAATGACTCCCCCCAGTGTTTCGCACGTAAACTCGTGTATAGGGCAGACCTGGACATTGTGTGCCCATTGTGTGTGTTAAGCCTTTAAGAATGTAGCTCGCTCAGAAAGATGGGAACTGGCTGAGCATGTTGACGTAAATCGTGGCGTTTGTGTGGAGGCGTGGCACACCGTGCGTATTGAGGCGTGTGTATTGGCTCAAGCTTTCTAATCTACAGCGGATCTCAAAACGCACACCAGTTAAAAATGCGACCACTATTTGTCGCTCTGTGACCAGTTACACATCACTCTCCTTGCTTTGTTAACCTTTTTGTATAAATATTGATGAAATACAGTGAAAATCCTACTAGAAGTTACTCAACGAATGTTCTTCTGGACCAATAGGCTGGCTGCTTCTACTAGTACTTCCAAAAGGAACGAGACAATGGAACGGGTTGAACTGATTATTAAATCATGCGTTTGTGGGTCACAGATCCGCACGATAACATTTTCAAATAACCCTATAGGTGTGTGCTCCCACCGAATAGACATGTTGAAGAATAGCCAAATACACGGCAAGTAAATGACACCGTTCAGAGACCGGAAGTACCCCCCGAACCTGTGTATTGTTAAAAGTGTGCAGGAAAGAACTCAATGGAATCACTCAACAAAAAGAACATAATACGACCCAACCAATGAGTGAGACATCTAGTAGGGAAACGTGGGTATTACAGGCCAGGTTAATACCTTCCCAGGCCTCTTGGATGAGGTCGGTGCCTTCCGGGATGATGATGGCGAGAGACGTCCCGCACAGAAGACCCGCTCCGAACACCGCCACGAAACGCAGACCACGCTGTGGAAAAAAACAACACAACGTGGTAATGTGGCACAGACACACACACAGGCAGACACACACAAACAGACACACACACAGACAGACACACACACAAACAGACACACATACAGACAGACACAGACACACAGACAGACACACACACAAACAGACACACACACACACAAACAAACATACAGACAGACACACACACAAACAGACACACACACACACAAACAGACAAACATACAGACAGACACACACAAACAGACACACACAGACGCTCAAATAGGGCTGCAACGATTAGTCAATTAATCGATCACTAATCAATTATGAAATTAATCGACAACTAATGTAATAATCGATAATCTCCAAGGAGTTGAATCATTGTTATTTTCAGCAGTTTTTTGCCGACACCACTATTTTGATATGTATTTATCATTTCTGAAAATCCAAAATATTAGTCTTATTCAATAAAACCATACAAATATTAGCGTATAAATTAATTGTAATGTGTTTGTTCTAAATTGTAAGTAAATTGTTGGATATCATGAACCAAAATTGACTACATTTCAAGTTGACGAGATTCATTTCTGTGTCGCTGTGAATATTTGGGAGATTTAGGAAGATTAGATTAGTCAATTAATCGTTTTAATAATCTGCAACTCATGGACTATTGAAATCATCTTTGTTAGCTACACACAAACAGACAGACACACACTGACAGACACACGCACACACAGAAAGACACATAGACAGACAGATACACACACACACACACACACAAACACCACAGAACAGCAGATCATGAGACACACTGTCATTACAAAAATTACACACTCGTTACACACCACCCAACACTTAGGATCTAAGGAGCTATTCTGGCATTAGAGGGGGAGTTTGGATCTAAATATCTCCGTCACCACCAATTCAACATTCATTTTGATTCTCCATATTACGTATACATGACAGCAGTACACACATGGAATTTTAGTTGGGCATCAAACAACTCTCTCAAGATCAACAGGTAATGAACAAGGTCAACACAAAAAGAAAGAAAAGCAGCACATAAGTTATAAAGTGGCATTGGCATATAATCAGCACATGTAGCATGTCAACATATCAAGCAGGCCTAGCCCCTGTGTTCAGTAGCGTCACTGCACGTGGGAAGAAACTGAACTATATTACAGTAACATAGGTACTGTGATTTTAGCCTCCCCCCCCGTAACTAGTAATCTAACGCGTGTTCCAAAGCAGTGACCAGATTAAAGTTACTTATCCAAGCAATCTTAGTTACTTTTTAGTTAGTTTTATTACTTAACACTCACTTTCACACTCTCACTTTCTCACGTTTCATAATAATTCAAATTATTAAGATGTTATAAAAAACACATTATTCAAGTCTAAGTTGTTTTTTTACGAGTAACTGGTCAACATCTGAGAAC
Organism: Bregmaceros cantori; assembly: GCA_900302395.1. Classification (NCBI taxonomy): domain Eukaryota; kingdom Metazoa; phylum Chordata; class Actinopteri; order Gadiformes; family Bregmacerotidae; genus Bregmaceros; species Bregmaceros cantori. Next base: position 8,708 of record OMKY01064359.1, on the reverse strand, counting down.
CTCGTGGTTGGTTAGTAACCGACTACATGCAATCGGATTACAGTAATCTGATTATTACCAATAGGAGCCTACAAATTAATTTCAAAATATGTTATCTAGAGTCGTCTACCGTAACATTTATTACGTGTATTTATAAGAATCAAACCAAGGCCAACGTTTGCAAGAGGTTCAAGTTTGGAAGACTTCAGTGGAAGCAATACACCCAGAAAAAGATGTTTGTACTCACCTCAGACAGCGTGAAGAGGATGGGGATGAGTCCGAACAGGTAACATCCCACGAACATCACCAGAGACAGACAGATGATGGCCACCACGCCATCCATGGCTGGAGTCGACACCAAACTAGTTTTACGCACGGCTGGTGGCCGCTACAAGTGACTTAGGACAGGCATTACGCACAGGTTTCACGCACGGACTGTGGTCCAGTCCTCAGGGGCTCCAACGATCCACACCTCCGAGTCCGGAATGGAACTGTTTTATGAAGCGCTACCAGCCAATCAGCAATGCAGCGCACTCATATGAGCGCACTGCATTCAGAGCGCTCCCTGCTGTGGAACTGTCGACATTACACTGTAAACACAACCAACAGGTGACGCTATGTCAATTGTTTGGAGAACGCGGGCGTCACCTAGTCTGTTATTATGATTAAAATATCCAATAAACGATTCTACAAAGAACAGAACCATTGCCTTGATAATTTACTGTAACATTGCAATTTGCACCTACCTGGCTTCCTTTTCTTATACAGTCTATGGTCCAATCGCAGCACACGTGGGCACTGTACAGGAATGCACACATGGACGCGATTTGCTGCCACCCAGTGGTCGAAAACATGTACTGTGGTACAATAATAATAATAATGTAATAATAATAATGTAATAATAATAAAATAATAGTAATAATAATATTAATGAATAATAATAATAATAATAATAATAGATAAATAGCAAAAAAAATACAATATATCCAACGTCAACAAATTTGGGGTCTACCTAAACATCGGAACGGACCGAAACGGACTCGGATTCACCCAGACAAAAGGTCATCTGTAGGCAATATTCAGACAATGACTAAAACCATAAAACATGGCTTTCGTTCACATCCATTCTGAAAATACTGTGGGAGAACAGATGAGGAGTTCTGAATGTCTGGCTAAATCTGTGTCCATTCCGTTCTTTAGGCACACCCACAAAACTGTGGCGGTTTACTTTACTCGGCTGAGCTGCTGGGATTTTACAGCAGGTATTTGGTGAAATTTGTGTAACCCGTGTGTCTGAGCAGTGCATCATGGGTAATTCCATTTTTTTTTCCACGACTTGGTCGTGGTTCCAGTGCAGTGCGCGTACAATAGACGATGGTGGGTGTCAGTATGAGACTGCACAAGGCTCCTCTAGTCAGCACTGGCGTCTATGGGTCATATGTGACTGGAGAATTTTACACCATGATGCGTTTGACCAGCACACTGGGCACATATGAATACCGTGTAGCCTCGACTTGGGGATAGGTTGATTAACCTCTTCCTGGTTTGAGGAGGACACGCCCCCGGCTGTGTTACAGTAACATAAATACCGTGTAGCCTCGACTTGGGGACAGGTTGATTAACCTCTTCCTGGTTTGAGGAGGACACACCCCCAGCTGTGTTACAAATGCATCGTTTGGAACCAGAGACACATTTAACTTTCATTCAGTCATTTTTTTTAATTCATTGTCTTGTAGTGATGGATGGATCCGTCGTGGGTTATTCTCTGAATAGTTCATTTCTCGGAGGGACAGTGGACATGGGGACAGGTTCTTAACCAACACGTTACTGGGAAAAAAAAACAAAAAAAAGTGTTAATTGACTGAACATTCAATTCTAACCGCTGACTTTGAATTGAAGCGACAAGTTATCGTCACAGTAGCAAAGTTCCAATGCCCTCAGTCGATTTTGAAAGAGAAAAATGAGGGTTAGTTAACAGTTAATGACCACAGTTTAAGAAGTTTAACTTAAAAAAAAAAAAAAGGTACCGAACACACCATCACATCAACAGTTATTGCCAGCGGAACAAGGCATAGCCTGGCGAGCCAGAATAAATGAATCGTCCACGCAACGCACTCTAGACCAAACGGTCATTGGGTCTGGAGTAAAAGCAAGTTGTCAAATCACCTACGTCGAGTCGAGCAAAGCCAGCCTTAACGGGGGCGCTGATTGGATCGCCCAAAAGTGGACGACTGAAATCTGATTTATCGGCCTGGTTGATCTAGACCTGCCATGAGCGATGCGTGGATGAGTTTTGGGGCGAGGCAGGTGTTTTTACGCAGACATGGCGGCTGTGGACGGTTCTTTTGGTATTGGACGGGAGTTGGGGGTGAATTTTGGAGCTCATCAAACTACGGCGAGGATCGGATGTTTCTTCTATGGTTGGGGAGGTGCGTGTGTGTGTGTGTTGTGTACGCTGCTGCACGATGTTGTGAATGGATAACGAGAGACATTCGTAGGATGTTTAGCTTTGAATATCTATTATGAAATATTACACCTAATGCACCACATGTGTAATATGCACAGCATATAAAAATGTCACAAATGTCATGTGCAGGCGATGTACATTTCCTGGAATGAGCAGTCTCAAAAATGGTGCACGGCGACCGAAAACACAAACAACCTCCCACTTAAGGCCCGTTCAGACCAAAAAAATTCACCTTGCCACAACTTGGAACTGGCAACCTTTAGTATAGACTTGAACGACCTGCGGTAAAACAAGTCGAATCCTTTGCAACTTCCCAGTCTCCCTGGTTTGATTCACACTGCAGAACACTCCTCCTCAACATTCTGCAAGTTGTGTTGCAACTCAACATCACACAAACCTCATGCTTGGTGTCCGCTCCTCATAAAATTCAGTACATTTCCGTTCGTTTTCGTTCCTTGAACCGGTTCGGAGCCCTGCTGTTGAGGTATTTAAAAAAACACAAGCCTGTTTGACAGAATTGACAAATTGATGTGTAACCTCGGACGGAGGCTTTCGGGGAAAAAAAAAAAGAATACCGTATAAGGATTTCACATCGCAGGCCAATAGGGGACATTTCCTTATACAGTTTTCCATGAGTGTGACGTTCGCACAGACAAACAGACGTGCACACAAACGCACACGTCTACCGGGCGCCCCCTCAAGGCAGAGATGTGTTGCAACCTTTAGACACCCCTTGCAACTTCCAACCCGACTTGCTTGTTTCTACAAAAATAAATTACCTTGATGCGACTCGACAGTTACCGAATATGAGAAAGGAGTGTTACTTTTTAAACAGCCGGGCAAAATCACTTTCACAACCACATAATTGTTAGTCTGGCAAGCCAGAACAAATGAATCGTTCACACATCGCACACGTTTAGAGCTATCGTTTGGAAAGGGAGTGTCACATGAAGTTATCAAGTCACAGCGCAGTAGGTGTGACAAGTGGCGTGGAGGCCCACGTCTCCAGTCAAACAAAGGCCGCCTAAAGGCCCATTCATACCTCACGTAAAGTATGGGTACGGATGGAGCGTTCCACACGTTCTCTCTGTCGATTACGTACGGAAATTGACACAGATCTGGGGACTTTATGATTACGTGTGAACGGATGAAACGGAGCATTACTACCGGAAAATGTGGGGGGCGCTCTTGAGTGTAAATAGCTGTTGTTGCACACGGTAGCGTAAAAGACGCTCGGAGGTCTGAAGGCGGCAACGCGTGGAACGTAAGGACGGATTACGCACGTAATTGGCCACACGTAGGGTATGAATCGGCCTTTAGTGGCGCGTTGATTCGATCACCGGAACGTGGACGACGATCCGATTTGACAGGCTGGTCGGTCCAGACCCACCGTGAGCGATCGATGTGTGGACGAAGTGTTGGGTCTGGCTTGCCAGGCTATACATTTGTCTCTCCCTCTCCATTACAGACAATCTCAGAGAGAGAGAGATGGTGTGCAAATAATCCATCCAAACTTGTCAAAGTTGTCCTCAACGATGACGATAGGCTGACTTTGCAAAAACGCTCTCCGAAGTTCTACCAAGAGAACCAACGAAACCGGTACTTTGGGTACACCCAAACAGTCCACTTGGGTGAGTACCCAGTTTCAAGTAAGACAAAAAAAAAATTCTTGAACATAAAACTTAACAAAAAAAAACGACTTGGGTTTATGCTCAGTCTTCCACAGTTTCCTTGTTGTGCTATGTTAAAAAATAATAGTCCATGTTCGTCTCCGTCCCCCGGGTTTTCAGTAAACGCGGTCTCTCTCCCGTCGTCTCTAGTGGAGGGCTCCCTGAGAGGCCAAAAGTTTCAGAGGTCACTCTAAAGCGTGGTGGGGGAGGCACCGAGGGCGTGGCCCAGAGGGGGTGGGCGTGGCCTGTCACTGCCTCACTTCGTTCTCGATGAGGCTGTCCTCGGCTGACTGGAAGTCCTGGTTCATTTCCCCGGTGACGTTGATGATGTCTTCGTCCTGAGACGAGCCCTGGCCGTCGTCCTCCTCGCTGGCCGAGCCCATGCTGTCCATGTTGGGGTCCTGGAGACACTGGGCGATGTACGTCTGGGGAGAAAAGTTAGGGTACGTCACTGGACCGCCGCTCCAAGAGAAAATTAGATCACAGCACACGCAGCGCCGTGAGATTGTTTCGCCTCACGGTCATATACTGCACGTCTGCTCGTCCCCGCTATCTCATCCCCCTCTTACACTAATACAGTCAATCAAACGAGAAGTCAATAAAACATTAAGTCACATAACAATAAAAAAACACGCTCTCTCAGGCTTGTTTTACACTTTGAACCGTCTTATTTGGACATTGCTCTTCTCTACTGCTGGGGCCACTGTCTGCCTTTGATTCTACCGCGACTTTGAGCTCGGGAATAAAGTGGGTGAAGGCAATGTTGGCGGACCAGGCTGGATAAGTTTGTTCTTCTTAGATTCTTCTGACTCACCCGACCGCAAAAAACAAATGGGAGGGAGAACAGGTCCTCACACTGCCTGATGAATATTGGGAACACGTGTTGCGTTGTGTCCACACCTCCTCTATATGCGCTAGACGCGCAATCTAAAATTGTATAAAAATCTTACTTTACAAGAGCCAGATTGTCTTGTGTAGGTTTGGGCTTGCCCCCGCTGATCATCTCCATACTTTTGTGTCCTGACCCCTTATGAGAAGGAGTTTTCAAATACATCTCAAACTCCTATTTCGTTCAAATTCCCTAGCTCTATTTGGTGTTGCCCCTCAGGAGCAAACTCTCTCATCGTGTGTTCTAAAGTTCTCTACGCTCCGAGTCGGGTGCAAATTTCTCATGAAATGGAAAGACACCCCGAGCATCCTTTTTTGTTGCTTGGAAGCGCAAAACTTTTAACAAACTTTAACTGGGAAACCTGAGGTTCTCGACATGACCCCATGGTTGCTTCTTGTTGGCTTTATTCTACTTTGATAGTTGCTGGTCATTTGCATTTAGTGAAGTTACTTCTTTTTGGAAATGTCCAATAAAAAAATGTTCTACCTAAAAAAATGACAAAAGTTACCATGTTCCACCGTGGCATCACACGCATACCATCACATCCCGGCGTTCCGTGTTCCGGAAATGAACATTGTCCTACGCCACGTCCACATATGAACGTGAAAACATGGAACGTATTTCTGGTTAAGACTGAACGTTGGCCTGTCAAAGAGAGGAAGTGTTGGTTCTGGAACTTACCGTGGCCTTTGGAGCCGGGGCCGACGGGGCCGTCACGCCCATCTCTCCACCGTCTACGTCCATGTCCATCTCCTGGGTGTCGATCTGGGAGGAGAACAAGGAAAACATCCTCAGAGGGGACAAGGAGTTTTGGATTCCACCAGACCAGAGGTTCTCAGACTTTTCATACAGAGTAGCGCCTCAGAAACTATTCAGCGGTCCGAGTTCAACCAAAAAATATAGTCATAAACACTTTCTCAATAGTTGCACGGTGACGTCACAGCTTGGCGGTGACAGACATTTTGGTGGTATCATGTACAGTGAAGTATACGTACGGTTAAGCGGTATACCCTATAGCCATTGTAAAGGGGCAAATACAATGGACGTAGTAAGGCTGGTGACCAATAACATGGATAAATCAATAAGACTTTTAAAAATACGTTATGCAAATATCGCTCCCTGCCTGTTCGTCTGACTGCGATGATACCAACATAATGCCTGCCACAGTGATGTCACCGTGCAACGGCCCTAGTAGCTTTAAACACACAGAAGACCCTGGTTGGAGACTGACCTTGTAGTTGTGTGCGCTGAGGTACTTGAAGTGTCCAAAACACACGTGTGACGTACACACGAGGATGGTGATGATCAGGACCACAAACGTGAACATGGACGTCGGCGCGGTGAACCCTGCATAGGAAGTGGACGTTAGATACTTCCTGTATACAGTCCAACTATAGACAGGGGGCGGGGGGGGTAATTTTGTTCCACGCTTCTGCAGGTCACTTCCGGTGCCTATATGTACTGTATGTATATAAAGTCTGGTAGAAGGCCGCGGTACGAGGAACAACGCACAAAACGCACACCAGTTCAAAATCCGTCCACTAGATGTCGGTCTGTGATCAGTTAAACATCACTCTCCATGCTTCGTTCACCTTTTTGTATAAATATTGATGCAATAGAGTCAAAATCCTACTTGAAGTTACTCACCGAGTGGTCACATGTTCTTATGGACCAATAGGCTGACTGCTTCTACTAGTAATTCCAAAAAGAATGAGAATATGGTACGGGTTGCACTGATTATTAAATCATGTGTTTGTGGGTCACAGATCCGCACAAGAGCATTTGGGTGTTGAATAGCACACCACAGGTTACCAGCATCCATTTTAAACAACACGGTAGGTGCAAATAGAAATGTTGAAACCGGAAGTTACGTTCAGAGTACACTTTTAACCGGAAGTTTAAAAGAAATGTTCCTGTTCCAGAACATAAACAATAATAACATTCCCGGTTTAGTTTCTGTTCCCTGCAACAAAAACCCGATTATAATAATAATAAAATCCAACCTGTGCGCAGCGTAGAGAAGAAGAGCAGCCAGAAGAGACAGAGGATGGGAGCGGCCACCACCTGGTTGACGGCTCCCGAGTGGATCTTCTTGTCCAACTTGGTGGGCAGGTAGGCGTAGTACATGTTGTAGCGGTCGGCCAGATGTTTGAGGAGCATGTACATCAGGCCTGGAGAAGACAACCTTCACATGAGGAGGCTGACGGAACACCTCACACACTGCTGCTGTGTCTCATACTAGCATGGCAAGCCAGAACAAACGGATTGTCCACGTATCGCACGCGCTTAGACGGTTCGGTAGGTCTGGACCAACCATGCAGACAAATCAAATTGTCGCCCAAATTCAGGCCATCCAAATCAGCTGTGATTTGATAACTTAATTTGTTTGACCCTTTTTTCCAAACCTGTTTAATCCAGACCCAATGATAGTTCTAGCCAGGTGCGAGTTGAGTCTGAGTCTTTAGGGTACAAGTCTGAGTTGAGTCTCGAGTCATTTTTAAAGATGTAGCTCTAAAAGCCAGCATGTTGCTGGAGAACCTGAGGTTCTCCAGCAACATGCTGGGCTGAGGTAGGTGAGCAGTGCGCAAACTTCTTCTTCTTCTTCTATTGTTTAACGGCGATCGACACTTGTCCGAGCATTCCTTTGCACGCGTGGATGGAAAGGAAGCGGAAAATAATGTTTTTTTTTAAAGCCTAAAAAAAAAAAAAAAGAGGGAAAGACTCATCAAATACTCTTCGAGATCATTGACCTAGATTCCCGAGTTGAGTCCGAGTCTTTAGGGCGCGAGTCCGAGTCGAGTCTGGAGTCCCGGTTTTGGTGACTCGAGTGACTCGCGAGTCGAATCTTTCGTCTCGAGTCTGCATCTCTGGTGGACGATTAAGTTGTTCTGGCTTGCCAGAACACGGAGAGATGTTGACTACTTGCTATAAAGTCTGGTGGGTGTCACTGACCGAAGGGAACGATGATGGGACAGCTGACACTGTAGGTCATGACCACGGTGAAGACGCACATCATCCACGCGTAGGCTGCACCGAACTGGAACTCATAGGCCTGGTGCTGGAACCAAGAACAAATTGGTGACATTAAAGGCGGGGTGACATGAAAAATCAAGTTTCAAAAGTGTTTATTTGTTAAGAACAGGATTGTGACATAATAATGGACCATGTCAAACTCTATTCTGGTCGTTTTGTGGTTGCTTCACAATAATTGCCTAAAGTGGGCATTTTGAGGTCCTCCTCTTTTGAAATTGTGGTAGGTATGACGTCACACCGACCGCAAAATTCAAAACGAACCTTTACCGCCCCCTACAGTATACGCGTGGAACTGCATCAAACTATTTCAATTAATAACCAAAAGTTGATGATATCGCATGTTGGGTGTATTTACATGCCACATAACCTTTAAATAGTACATGCGCACGTATGTACGTGCACATTTTGTGTTTGTGTGTCACTATTACACGACAGCGTGTTTCGGTCCTCCCAATATTCCCATTGAAATGCACCAGTGTCTGTGCGTTACACGCAAAAGAAAACGATTCGAACATTTTAGCGCGGGAGAAGTCCGAAAAGTCACTCCCCCTCCCGTGTCCGATGCGAGGCTTCACGAGTCACACAGACCGCTACAAGTTGCAGCAGAGCAGAGAGATAGCAGTGTGTGTGTGTGTGCGTGTGTGTGTGTGTGTGTGTGTGTGAGTGAGTG
>OMKY01064260.1:0-13162 GCA_900302395.1 Bregmaceros cantori | reverse complement strand
AACATTAATCACGTTTTACCAATTGTTAATCGGGACCAATTATATGAAAGTCAAGGTTATTCTTCTCATACCTCACGCTGCTCACTTTTTTTCTTTTTTTTTTCTTTTTTGCAGTGGCTATAGAAGAAATGTGAAATGAGTTTGCTCACCAGCATTTATTTGCAGCTTGTGCTTGATTTAAAATGTGAAGGAGGATCCATAGCTAAGGTAAGCCAATTAAGAAGTGCATTACCACAAACGAGTCTCAAAACAGAGGCGTCGGTAAGGGGTAACTTGCTGTTGCAATACCAACCCCAGAATATGTCTTAGCAACCCCTAGAATCAGATTAATAAACATTCTGATAATTTAATGAAATATTTCATGAGTTTATGTTTCAAATATGAATTACAATTAAAAATATAAAAATGATAGACTTGAGTTTGCCCTACGTACAAGGACTTGATTAGAATTCACAAAAGTTCTAAATTGACTGGATACTTTTAATACTCAATTCTAAAAATGTTTGATACTTTAATACTTTCAATCATTTAAACAAGGGAAACTTTGTTCTTTCACTGCAGTGATGAAATAAAAAAAAAATCAATACAATAAATAAATGTGGTACATTTTTCAGTACAAACTCTGTTTGAGTGTGTACTATTTTCAAATGGCACAAAGACAATAATGCTAGACAATAACCTTGTCAATCATCATCTACAAGGAAAATCCATCCATTAACTAACTGAATCCTGAATAGGTTAACTGCTGGCGGCTGGACTTATTCACACCCAAGCACACTGAACTCACACCAGCAAAATCTGAAGGACGCAAGATTGACCACAATCTTCAGTGACACAGTTATGTCATGGTGGATCACAAGATGCAAGACTGTTAATAATAATAATAATACATTACATATAATTGTTTTTACATGACAGGTTAAAGATTAAGCCACTCCTGAACAAGATCGCAGAACCCGCGATAGAAACTGTTGAGGTAAGTGTCAGAAATATTATAGTTATGCATAAAAAATACAATTAGACATCTTCTTTACCACAAGTTTGACAACATCTCATATTGAGTGGTCCTCGCGTTATCAGAGTAAGCCTGGTTAGCTTCACTCCCTAACATTCCAATGGCTAGCTCGCAGACACCTGCAGTTTACAATAGACAATTGAAGTCTGTTTTCACGGCAGCAAGTTCGGTTTCGAAAACAAAACCTTCTCGTCGCTCTCTCTCTCCCCTCCGTAGCTCGACCAAAGTTAAAGTCCCATGATTGGTTGGAAACTCTCTCACTTTCCTTGATTGCCCATTAATGATGCAATCCTATTGGTTTACCATACAGTTCTTCAAACAGCCCTGTGTTCTAATTGGATGTTCAATGTGCTGTAATGCTGTGATTGGCTGAAAGCCTGATTTCATGTCTTCTATATATCAAAGTGAATCCAACGCTCTGAATAAACTTCAGAGCATGGATGCCCCATCAACCTGTGTAACGTCTTGACGTCTCTCCCCTTTCCTTGATCAGATTGGTTGATAGTTGGGCTACGTATACTGGGAAATACTAGCTCAACAACAATATTATTATTAATAGTAAGACCTTTAACCTGTCATTTAAATCAATGGGACGAATTATTCCCAATTCCGTTTAATTTCCAGTCAGTAAATCAGGTTATTATTTGGTGAACCTACACATATTTATTATTCAAAGAAAAGCAGGGATATTACAACAGCACAGTCCACATGTACTAAGGCGGAAATAGTTCCATGATTCGAGACTTCCGTCAAAAAAGATGGTAAACAACAATATCAATACCAACAGCAATAACAGGATAAAAATAATGATATTCTAATCATATGCAGTGGAAGGATGAGGTGGTTACCAGCTACCCTCCCCAGGCGGCCCCAATCACTACCACTGTGTGCTCCAAAATAACATAACATATAAAATAAAATAAATAAATGATATTTGTGTATTTTGAAGACATTATATTGCCACTCAAAAAACTACACAATATTTGAATCTAGAAATGAACATTATATTATAACCAAAAGAAACGCTTTCCATTAAAACAACGACTAAATTAGAAGGGTGTCGGTTTACCAAGACGATTGGGAGTGAATGAAATGCAGGGCGTTATAATCAGTGGGCCCAGCATGGAAGAAGCTGTGCATTTATGGCCACCTTGCTCCCACTGCAGTAACGCATTATCAACCCTCATTTGAAAAGATTTTTGTTAGGCGCTAAAACGTAACTGAAATCACCTCGGGGCACTACACAGAAAAAGCATTTTGAGCCTCATTTTGATTACCTATATGTATTATACTAGCAATGATAGAACCGTTGATGACAAGTAAGACAAGGAATAAAGAGGAACAGTTGAATTAAGATATATCTGCATGTTTTTGACTTTTCCAATTTAAAAATTGTCAATGAGAAAATGGTTTATGTTGTGATCTTGGGGTGATTTAGTCATACATATATGTGGGAGAAGCTCGGAGGAGTCGTAGCTGCTATTGGCCTGGCAATGATTGAGCTATGTCGATAGTGTTGCTGATGTTCTTCCCCTTGGTGGGATCATTGGTTCTGACCGAGCCCTCTCCGGTGTCTGGTAGAGCCAAGGTGGGGCTCCTGTCCAGTCGCTCCCGGCCAGCCAGAATGCTCTGCAGCTCGCTGTAAGGATAATGAATGTTAAGAACATATCAATATTATTTAAATACTTGCACAAATTCCCCTGGAATTTCTCTGAAAAATTTGCCTAACATTCAATCTCTCGAGATGGCTAATATATTGGTATGAACATCCTCGCATTGTGAATATGAAAAATATATGGAATGGAGCTATTTATTCCCTCTATATAGCCTGGACATATTTGCTCCTGACAAGGTTTAGATGACTGGTCCACTGTTATGTGTATTTATTCTATAAAACGTGAAAAGGGGCGAGTCTTTGTGAGAGATTCTCCTGTGTTTGCCAACTGCTGAGGGCTGTGCTGATGATCCTGAATAAATCACTGATCCTTGGTTTCCCCCATTATTTGGTATGGACCAATGCACTAGAGGAAAACTCTAGATTCTCCATTCTATTACCTGTCTGACACTTCCCTGGTGTCAGGGCCACCGTCTTCATACAGCAGCAGCATCCTTTCCGGACGGTCATCATGGCGATCCTCTGGGGTTTTCCGCCTGTGAAAACAAACATGCTATGTATGTCTCAGCCAAAGCCAGCTGCATGCTGGTACGAAAATTGCTTTTGCAGTCTTGTTGACTGTCAATTTCATTCAAAATATTTCAAATTCAATCAAGTAAATTCTGTCTTTCAGCTGTTATGGCACATACGTGGTTAACATTCCTGCAAATATTGGTGTTGCCTCTAGCAACAACCTTTACATGGTGGCCTGGCAGACAGTGCAGCATGTGCGTGTGGGGAGCTGGAGCAGGCCATTGAGCACATACTGGGGACACCCCTATCAGAACATAGGGGTGTAACCCACATACTCACCCTATATAAACCACCCTCTGAGGCCGACCTTTTCAACGTGGGACCTGAGATGAGAATGTGGCTTAACTCCACAGAGCTGGACATTCGATAATGACACACGAAAGAAGTCAGAGACTACTATCATTCACTTATACTCTTCTTTTTTTGTTTGAGTTACATTTTAGAGCAGTGGTCGCATTTGGTGGGAGAGAGCATGTATGTCTGTGTGCCTGTGGATGTGCATGTGGGAGTGGGTGTTCTTGGCTTAACTGCAATAAAGATGAATAAAATATCTCTGCATAGAGATTAGCTAATACAAGACAATATTTGACTTATAGCACTGCATCTGCAGAGAAACGGACCCGTTTTTTGCTGAGAGCGCACATACGAGGCTACATATTCTATTCTTTCCTTTGTTTTTATTCATGATGGTTGCTTTTGCCCCGTGCATACCAACTGACTAAACAGTCTTTGAAAAGCTATTTTCAGAACTAAAAAGTTTTTAAAAAGTGAAAAAGTCAAGAATAAAAATGGGAGAGGCCAAAAAGCTCTCCACCATTGCATTCAAATGGATATAGTAAAAATTATATATACATGCTGGCTCTGTGCCGGAGTCGGTTAGGCATCCGCATCCAGCACGTATATACTGTCGTGCTTATGGCTGATTTCACAGCACAAGCAGTGTTGTGAGTTTGCTTCCCCGCTCTCTTCTCCCCCCTGAACACATGGAGTCGGGATTCGAAACACCAAACGGTCGTTGGAACAGCTGTTCTAGCAAATGAGCTACAGCCCCAATAAAATAAGAATGAATGTTTTGTTTTGCTGACAGGAAAACAAGAGACAGTTGCATTGAATTTGAACACAAACAGACATTACTTCCCGCACTTCAGACTCCCAGTGGTGAAGTGTTGGAGGTGGTAGCAGTGGTGTTGCTGAAGGTGGGTGGAGTGGAGGTGGTGGTCACCTGGGCTCCAGTCTTTCCTTGACCTTGGCAATGGAGCGAATGTATGGGCTGATCTGGCGGGCGATGGTGGTCAGATAGCAGTTCTCCTGCTTGAGCTGCAGAAGGTCCTGAAGCTGGGCTGTGATAACAAATCCCAGCAGTCAGGAGACAACTCTCCCATGTATATTCATGAACGCATAGGACGTATAATGGATAATACAGGGAGGACATGTACTGATGCACAAATTGTGGGCAAATTACAGATCGGTTTATATATTACTTAACATAAATAATAAAAAGCTTTCAGGAAAGTAATATTACATTAATATTTAGGTACCAGTACTCATACTTTCTTGCCCATGGCAAAATACCCACATATCTTACTTAAAATACATCTTACTTAAAACACATATAAGTAGAAGACACTTGTACAAAAACAACTTCAGTAACATTACAAAGTACGGATCTAAATATCTACTTGAATCAATGTAAAAAGTACAGACTCTGAAATATACTCAAAAGTATTGCCGTGGAGCTACTTTCGGACATGAGGGATGGAGGCGTGGAATTATTCTCCTATTACACAGCTGGTAACTGGTACACCGTTGGATAAGGAATCGGCAAGTCTTGAACAACACTCAGAATATTGGAACTCTCTGATATCAGTGGAATCACTGGATAATTGTGTCTGATGATTATCAGTACAGCAGAGGACTTTGGTCAACGCTTTACTCTAGTATAACGAAGACTAGACTCGACGTCTTACTGGGTCTGGACCAGAACATCAACTGGCTACTTTCGCGGGCTTCTCCCCGTACATCCGTTCACACACACTTACATTCGCGCACACACCAATGCAACGCACGGTCAGGCATGCACATGCATACAAACCTTGGATTGACCTTCGACACAAAGCTGAATTTCATTCAACATATTAAGAACGCGACAAACGTGGGCTTTACCATCTCAAGAGAATCGCGAAAGTCTGACCATTTCTCTCAGCCAGCACAGAGGTGTTGTTGCATGCTTTTGTCTCTATTCGCATAGACTACGGTAACACCCTGCTTTCTGGTCTTCCAAAAGAGACCACTAATAACCTACAACTCTTACAAAACTCAGCTGCTCGGGTACTGACAAGGACCAGAGGGCGGGAACATATTATTCCAATTTTGGAATATTTGCTCTGGTTCCCTGTCCATTTCAGAATTGAATTTAAAATCCTTACTGCTTGCCAAAATCCTCATCTGCTTGCCACTTGTGCATATACACAGGAACACAGAATATGACATGCTGGCGATATAGCCCAAAATCTTTACATACTAGTGTGTTGAGTTAACTTTACCTTCATAGATCTCCTGTTCATTGGAAACTCTTTGGAAGGTCTCATCCCAGATCTGTGGGGAAAAGGTACAGCGTGGTCTGAAAATATCTTGGCTTGGTGGGTGGCAAGTGTGTTCACAGCAGCTAACTTCTATCATCCGAGGTGACAATCACAATGGTCTCTGGAGATCTGGCCCATAACAAGCTTAATATGAACCAGCCATCTCTAGCGCACATCTGTTATGTTCTAATAACAGAAATCTTTGATCACAAAACATATGTAACAATGCACAGAATGTGTCATAGCGTACACTCCCGTAGCTAAAGTGATCATTTTAGGGTTGTCGGGAGGCACACAGAACATTTTTATACAATGCTAAGAATGTGCAAGGGCTCTAGATTATAAAGGAGCTTTACTCAACTAGCCGTTTCTGTTTTGCAGAATTTTAAGAGGAGCGGAAACGGAAACGAAAAAATATTTCTTCAACTGATCCTGAGCAGTAACGGAACATTATGAAATCTTCAAAACCAGTTAAAAGCATTTTTTTCCATTCTCCATGTCTGGGAGACTTATTTTCGTCCACTTTTACCCCCAGTCATCAAGCCCCATGCATCTGGGGCTCCATCTTGTGGACAGAGAAGGAAGCGAATGTAATGGCGTTTTAAACGCATTTTTCACGTTAATACAGTTGCACTGAAGTCCACCATTCAGTGCAACTGAAGTTTATTTTGTATAGACTATATCAAAACTTAACATTGCACAATATAAGGAACTTTAAGGACGAACAAAACATTTGCGTTCTGAACCAGTTCAGGACCAATATTTTGGTGCCAGAACGGTTCAGAGAACGAAAACGTTAAGCATAGACCTGCCTGAACCGTTCAGAACGGAACATTTGAAAAATCATTTCGTTTTCAAGCTCTGGTTACAGACCAGGGCTTCACTACATCAAATGTAGTGAGGTAAATAAGAAAACAATTGCAAGCAATTGTGCACATCTTAACTACAGCTACTGACTAAATATACACAGATTAACTTCTACATGTCGTGTACGTTACAGTATGTGGTGCATAGCTATAAGACCAACACTAATCAAGTTATTCCAAATGCCAGTCTTCATTCCCAGCATTATGGCCCTGAACACTGTTACGTGCCACAACAATAGAATAAAGATGATAAGTAAGCTTGGGTGAAAGACCAATGCTAGGCTCTTCCATGCTAATACTAAAAAGGAAATGTTAGTGCACAATCTGCCATAAGTGGAGATAGTGAAACATCAAAAAGTTTGCAATATTAATAATGCTTCAGGTTAATAATTCACTGATTAATATTAGATATGATGCCTTGATTTTGCAATAACCATCACATTGTTCTTGTTCATCTCAATAAAAGTCGGAAGAAGAAATAATGATAAAAATAACAATACATTAACAATGTAAATTAAAATAGTCACTACATTCAGCTATATCTTACAATCAGTTACCCCAAACAGTTTCTTTACTTCAATTAGTTGCCAAACGTTGAAACGACCAGTCGAGCAATTGGTTGAATATTTTTCTTCAGAAAAATACCCAAACATACTCACAGCAAGCAAAATTGACCAATCCTGTCAACTTAGAATATAGTGAAATTTTTAAATAATAATTATAATATAATACAATAATTATAATAATATGATAATAGTTAATAATTGCTTTAATGATCAATGAAAATGGCCGATTAATCTATTATCAAAATAATCGTTAGATGCAGCCCTAGTATATTTCAGTCTCGCTTCTGACCTCTTCAAACATGACCCTCATCGTGTCACATGCAGCATGCTGGGCTGTGATTTGCCGGTCAATGCTGAGGGACCGATCCAGGACATCTCCCATGGTGCTGGTGTTGATGATCGAGTGATGCTTGGTCAAGTCCCGATGAAGCTCCTGGAGACGATCCTTCAAACCTTGGATCTCCTCCTGGAGGTTCTGAGGAGCAGGAAGCAGGAGTCAAAAACAAAATCAAGCTATTTATGTACAAACAATAAGATTGATGTTAAGTGGCCTCATTGTAACAGAGAAATGTCTATCACAATAATAAACCGTGGATGACCTTGATCTGAAGAACCCTCCATTCGCCTCTCCACTTTTGTTGCACTGAACACCTGTATATATCGGTCCTGCATCAAATTGAGATCTCTTCATGATTTCGAAATATATGATTTGAGTGCATTACTTAGAGCTCCAGAGATGCATTTCCAGGACTTCAATTGTAAGCTCAAACATATATTTCATACCTTTCATGGCACACTGGCTCCTGTATTGTCCCACCAGGTGGGAAGAGATCAGAGGGCAGAGGCTCAGATGTGTTGCCTCATTTACCTTGGCCCAAGTGAAATTGAGCACAGACTAGTGTTGGTAATGTTGTTCTGATCACTGGGAGTTATATGATCAGCACGGCAGTCTTCTAACACTACCGACCAATTCCAGAGGAAATGGGGAGAGGGGGTATCTTTACATTTGTGTTGTCTGTCTATATCCAGGCTAATCACCACCAAAGCACCATCAAATTCCAATACTCTTTAAAAATGAATACAATACATACTGTGTAGGCTCTGCCAATTTGTACAGTCCTTTGGATCGGCACCAAAATTATTTGTTCACGGGCCCATATCCAACCATGCCATAAATATTAATGCACATCTGCTCATGTTTTTTTTTTTTTGAACAAGCTGAGAAATAGAGGGAAGGCTGGATAATCATAGATTCCGGTTGCAGTCACAATATACCACAAAATCTCACCAACGTAAAGTACATTTTTTTTTCTCTCCTTGTCCCGCTTCTATAAGTTGGTAACTGAAATGGGGTCAAATCAGTGTAGATGTCGTTCAGAAGCAAGCGGATGAAATCGAGTGGCACGGCGCAGCAATTAAACAGCAGATGGATATCTATTCTTATCATCAATACCTTCACTCATAGATAATAATCATGAATAATTATTTAAATGTTAATAGTGTTGCATTAAATTATGACACTGAAAGAGTTAAAGTTCACAACACTAGGTAAATGAGGTAGATGGGAATAAAATGTAGATTGTGGTTGTGAAATTTCATTTTACAGAGGGCCATTGAAATGTATTTTGGACACGACATTCTTCCGCAACATGGGGATTCAATATTCAAGTTCAATATTAGGTGTCATCAAGTGGCGATTGTTTGCTGGAGCGTTCTGTACGTCCGTACACCATTGCTATTTTATAAAACCTCAGTTCATCAGTTCATCAAACAGGATTGCGCCTGGCCGCATGTGCGCTCCCTGGCACATTGGATCTAAATGATGAACATGGATCCAGAGAGTAAATATTTATTCAGCCAGTCCGCCATTGTGTAATCCACACAAAACCATAATGGATAGCTGTTGCTTTGGAATTGAAGAAAATATGATTCATTAGTTAATGTGTCTTTTTTTAAATGTTTTTAGCGGAAACAGGTGAAGATGGGGGGCAGACATGCGGTAAATATGTCGGTGGCGAGATTCGAACCACCGACTCACCGTGCCATTGAGGCATATGCGTGCTTTCCAGCGCTCTGCCTAACCGACTGAGCTACTGGGCAGCACTAGTTAATATGTTTTAAATGAAATTAATATTTCACCCCATGTGGGTCAGACAGGGAAGCATAGGAGGCCAAATATGGGGTGAGGGCGGCACTTTGCCAGCTCTGTTGTAGATAGAATAAAATTAAACTACACCTCACTGGCTGGTCTAAAATTGCTTTGCCTACAGATGTTTTGATTAAGATTCGGATAGCTAGAGATGCACCACACAAATAACGGAAAACAGATAATGTTCAGTTGTTTCATCGTCCACATTCCATTCCCTGGGAAAGACAAAATGAAATATTGATGGTGTCCTTGCGTCTATAGTGTGAACCTCCAGTATTGGTTTATACAGAAATTGTGAGGAGGATTTTCTTTTACCACAGGCGACGGATGAGGATCCACACAAACACAATTGCCAGTTATAATAGTTATAATAATTTGGTGACAATACATTTTACTGTGACACTAATCAACATGCAAATTCATGGTAATTACCATGAAATTATATATCAAATACCATATAATTAGCAAATTATTCGTATAATATATTCATGAATTGGTAATTACACAATATCGTCCATCTATTATCAGGCTGTGTCGTCTTGTATTATGTGAATAAGAACCAGTTATTACAGCAGAATTTGTACTGTAAAAGGAAGTAAGCTTCATTCCCATTATATAAACATGTACTTAATTGATTAATTAATTAATTGTATATTTCTGAACTTGTACTTACTCAGTAATCTATAGTAATCTATCTAAGTAGTTACCATGTTGGCCTACTGTATAGACCAGGGAATATCCTTCTAATTACACCATTGGGGGAGCATGGTGGCGCAGTGGTTAGCATTGCTGCCTTACAGCTAGAAGGTCCCGGGTTCGAATCCCAACCCAGACAGGTCCTGTGTGAAGTTTACATGTTCTCCCTGTGTCTGCGTGGGTTTCCTCCAGGCACTCTTGTTTACCCACCACCAAAAACATGTTCTAGTTAACATGCTCCAGTCAGTGCTTCTGGCCAAGGTACTGGCTCACCATCTGGAGTTGGCCCCCGGGCGCCGCGCACATGGCGTATGTATGTATGTGTGATTAAATAAAGTATCTTGATCTTGATCATTCTTACATGGTAATTAATAAGTGTTTACGGGAAACAAGCAAAGGAAATCTTAACAATAGTTCCAGTGTACAATCAATCAGTCTAAAACAAAACAGACTTGGCAAAACTATACCACCAAATGACAAATGTCTGACATGCAATATCAATGTTCTCTCTATGTTAAATATACACACCAACACTGACCCGGAAGGAGTTCTCATAGTTGCGGCAGTGCTCAGTGAAGGGCGTGTCCCCTCCCTCAGCCAGCAGAACCTTCGTACAGATGTAGCGATGGTGTGTGGGGCGGCGCCCCAGAACAGAGCCCCCGGGCATGTCACTCAGAGAGGGGGAGCGACACACTGACAGAGGGGACTGGAGTCTGGAGAAGGAGGCATATGGTATAAAATAAAGCAAATTCCCCCTAAAAATGATTAAACGACTAGGTAGATCAGTCTAAATGTCCATTTTCATTCTGACTCTATAATTTCATCATTAATATGGGATGGATGTTTCATTCATTTCAGTTTTATACTGGATGAAAGATCCCACACTGAATAGGCTGGATTAAAAATATTTCATATTTCTATAGAACCGTTCTCAAGCCAAACCAGAATGGAACATGATAAAGAAGGTTGAAAATTTAGCTAATGAACAAATGATCAGATGTGGTTATTTATAACACTAACTAACTCCATAGAGGAATTCCATGAGCATTCACAACTGGTGCCATTTTTAGTAGTTTTAGCATTACTAGAGTTAAAAGTAGTAGTAGAAGTAGTAATGGTGGCATAGCAATTGTTGCTGTTGTTGATGATTCTAGTTGTTGATCTCATACCATGCAGGTACAAGCGGCCAAAATGAGATTACTTCACAGAGAGGCTATGCTAGAAAATGTCCCATGCCAAACTATCTTCCCACCAGACGGAGAAGTTGTAAGCTAACAGAAACTAGGAGAGTGCATATCATCACTAAATTTGCATTAATTGTCCCTTGGGTCATCTAACTTTTTGATAGTTTTTGTGAAGAATCTCTTTTAAAAAAATCCTGGATCTAGATTGTGACATCTCAAATTCTCAATGGACTGTTCTTTGGGTCAATACCCACCTCTTAAAATTTTCACAGACAACGTAACCAACAAACAAATATACACGGCCGAAAACACAACCTCCTTACGGAGGTAAAAAAAAAAACAAAAAAACAGAGTGACACAAATGAATTCTGATCAGAACCCACCCTGCCTCTTCCACTGGAGTAATAATATAGCATAACATCCAATCAAGAAGTCCATTCATTTTGCTGTTTGGCAATACAATGTCATCAGACAGTTTGAGAGCATCCCCCACCAACTCTGAATGACTTCCAGCATCCCTGGGGACCACGGGCACTCTCTCGCCCAATCAGAGCAGCAGATCACATTGCACAACAGACGTGTGTGGTGTGCACGGACAATGGGACCAGCAGATGGAGGGTGTAGGAGAGGTGAGGATGAGCGCATTAATAGTGAGTGATGTTGCCGTTGCCGTGGTAACGCTGCTGTTGCTTATTATATTAGCAACACTATGTCCCAATTATGTAGCGCTCCCTGCCACAGTAATCAAGTAAAACATGCACGCACATACATGAACACTTACATACTAAGGTCAGCCACAGTCGTGTACATGCACACATGCATAAACTGCATGTGTTGACATCTCACACACCTATCAGCTCGCATATGATTCTCATGCATACAGGGGAGTTTTAAAAAGAACATCCAGGACATAAGATAGTACATAGTGAAACCAGGCTTAATATTAATATTCAATGTGCAAAATAAAAAATATATATATATTTAAAATACACATTTTTTTTTTTAAATGATTAGCTGTATCATATAATAGTAAAGTAATACTTGTTTGGAATATTGGTTACTATGCATTACTTTATTTTGTATTACAACGTCATTTGAGTAGTGGAAGTCACCACTTTTCATTCATGTCACATGAAGAGAATTTAAAATACACCAAAAAATATATTTTTTAATTGATTAGCTGTATCGTATAATACTAAATTAATACTTCTTTGGAATAACGGTTACTATGCATTACATTGTTTTGTATTACAACGTCATTTGAGTAGAGGAAGACACCACTTTTCATTCAAGTCACATAACCATAGCAGGTGTGCGCTGTGAATGTGAAGAGAACGCACACTCAGGAACGCTGTGCTGCCATCTACTGGATGATGAGAAAATACTGCAACCAATTTACATTACACCTGTAGCCTTTCAAGTTAGAGGAGGCGTGGGACAGATCGGCCACAGGTAACGTGAATCACTTGTTCTTTTATTTTACAGCATCCAACTCAGTAACGTGCGCGCGGCCAACTGTGCCGGTCCGCACCCCAAACACAGCCCCTCAAACTCCCCAATACTTTTCAGTGACCGTTCCGGTCACCAGAACATTAGGTCAACACAACAAAAATATATTATGCCAAGGGATATAAGGACAATAAAGGAATAACAATAATAAACATAAAGATTACACAATGCAATACAAAATAAGGATTACAAATGTAACGGGTTGAACTGATTATTAAATCATGCGTTTCTTTGTCACAGATCCGCGCGATAACATTTGGGTGAGGAATATCACACCGCAAGTTACCACCACAATTTTTAAATAACCCTGTAGGTGTGTGCTCCCACCAAATAGACTTAGTAAATGCCACCGAAAGTGGCGTTCAGAGACCAGAAGTACCCCCCGAACTCGTCTATATGTATTAGAA
>OMKY01064257.1:0-11909 GCA_900302395.1 Bregmaceros cantori | reverse complement strand
GACATAATGAACACCATTCATAAAAATGTCTATCAGTTGTCCACTGAGCGAGAGTTGTGTGTGAGAGAGAGCGAGAGAGAGAGAGAGAGAGAGAGAGAGAGAGAGAGATCTCATTTCGCGATTTACATAAGGGAAGCCAAAATTTGGTTCATGCATTATTGGATCAATCATTTATTTTGTTGGTGGATTAATTTATTAATTAAACTGCTACATAATATGGTGCGGTACAATGCAAAACAGGACCTTGGTAGAAGATACGTTATAAACAAGGAAGAAACTTACAAAAAAAAAAGTGGAAATACGATTACCAATGGTACCAATACCATTATGGGTTTTCATCTCAATAATGCTCTTCAAGCTATTGGGATATTATGGACTAGCTATTGCCAGAAGGAAGCGATTCTTCTAGCTTGTGCAGAGTTGGACATATGGATTAAACGTAACGTAGTACAGTTTCTCGATTAATTGTTTGCTAAGAAAATTAATTGATTAAATGTTTTAACTGGTTAATCGATTGACATCCCGGATTTTCCTGTTTACAAAATAATCTATTTTATTTTTACACAGCTTTAATTTCAGTCTGGATTTTCGGTAGCCTGGCAAGCCAAAACAAATGAATTATCCACAAATTGCAAGCGACTAGAACGACCGTTTGGTCTGGAATAAGCAGGCTCGAAAAAAGTGTCAATCAAATGAAGTTATCAAATCACAGCGCAGTACGCGTGACAAGTGGCATGGAGGCTCACGTCTTCATTCAAACAAGAACCGTCTTAACGTGCCGCTGATTGGCCCGCCCGAATTTGGCCAACTATCTAATTTGTCCAACAGACCATCTAGTCGCGTGCGATGCGTGGACGATTCGTTGGTTCTGGCGTGCCAGGCTAGATTTCCCGTGGAGTTTTCTGTTCATGAGGCTGATGCTTACTTACCGGACCAGTTCTTAGCCATCTTGAACATGTTGGCAGCTCTCACATACATCTCACAAGCCTCTTCCAGCTTGGATGTGCCCCTTTAGACAAGAGCATTCCGTTAAAACACCATTCACCAGTGCAGTATTCTCTTGTATGTGAATACTTTGTAACCGTTATGTACAAAGGACATAGTTAGGCTGCCATCTGCTGGCGATTAATTGCTCATTACCATTAATAAATCAACAATAGAAGAATTTTAAACGGACAATGTTATGCAAATATCGCTCTGCGCCTGTGCGTTTGACCGCAATTATACCACCATAATGTCTGCCGCTGTCATGCCGTGCAACAGTCCTACTAATTGATTCATTTTTTTTTCTTTAAAACTGGAACGAATTCTAACCTGAAATGTTATGTTAGATTATTTTTATTGTATTGTTTGTGTTGTGTGGGGCTCAACACTTCAGTATTCAAGGACTGACATTGGGAACAACACGTTTGAGCTCCAGCACGTTGGGCCAAACAAGGAAACGGTCCATCAAATTAGTTGGCAATTATTTGAATAAATCATTTAATGGGTTGCTGATATTTCTACAACTACTGTTGAATTTCTACATACTACATTACAAAATTAAGTAAGACCCCACACATGATTTTTGTGCAAATTACTTTTCTCAATAGCGTGTCTTTTGAGGGATAAACAAAAACAAATATTAATCATGTTGTACTCTTGTGTATGCATGTGTGTCATCGTCGCAAAAGCATATTCCATACAATTACAAGATGAATTGATGAAAATTATGGCAAAATACTACAGAATGTTTTAATGTATTAAAATATTATAATGCAAATGTTATTCAAAATAGCAATGGGAAGTAGAATCAAGTCAAGAGATGCCAACAGAAATGATAGACCAATGATGGGATTTAAAAAAATAAAATAAAAACTTGTGAATACATCACAAGCCCCCTACCATTTTTGAGCAGGACTGTAATATGGCTGATTGTAACCACTGCTTTCAATTGACAAGGTAGTATTTGCAGGTACAGTACATGATCTACAGTGCTGTACATAGTTCTGTGGTGTCGGTGCCGACACATTTAGAATCGCCATATTTTGATGTTGCTGGCACGGAGCTAATGCTGCGTTCCGTCGACTTTCCGAGTTGGCACGTCCGACGTAATGCAGCGATCGCGTCGGCTGGAAACACGTGACCCCATGTAGACTAATGGGGCGGTCGCGTTAACTCGGGGGATGCCAATACAGAGTGTTAAATGGAACGCAGCAGAAGCTCCAGCGTAGCACGGAGCTAATGCTGCGTTCCGCTGACTTTCCGAGTTGGCACATCCGAGCTAATGCACCGTTCACGTCGGCTGTAACCACGTGACCACGTCTAGACCAATGGGGCGGTCGCGTCAACTCGAGGGCTGCCAAGACGGAATGTTAAATGGAACGCAGCAGAGAAGCTCCGAAAAGCTAACCGTATGACAGGACTCTTCCGCAGTGTTGGCTGTCTGGCGGTGTTGTGACGAGGAAACGGGGGAAGAAGAAAATAATTGGAAACTAACCCGAACAGCGCGCTGAAAAACGAGGCCGATGACTTGACTTTCTTATCGGCCTCGGCCAGAATGGCCATGGCTTCCTTCTCCTTCCCCGAGTTATCCATGTCGTCCTGACAGGATCACACGAAAGTAAACAGAGGGTTGCAAAACTTTGATAGCCCGACGCAGTAGCTTGGTGACGTCACCAGTTGAGCGTTCTTCTTCGTCTTTCATTCCTGGCAGCTTTGACGCTGGCCGGCACGTTTCCTTCCCTCTACTGTATTTGCGTTCCAACTGCACCGTTGCCGCTCCCCTCGACCACAAATTCCCACAAATTCTAGCACTAGCAGTGGCGATGCTTGAGTCTGTTTGGACCCCAAACGGCAATTCTACTTACTACAGCAATCAATTCGTTTTCTCGGCACTCAAATCACCTATAAAGCTAATAGTATTTATTTCTTTCACAAGTTACAAACATTGCACTATTTCAAAATCAAGAACAAAATGTGAACTATCATCTTTTTCAATTTCACACAAAATAGCCTGGAAGGTAACTGTCAATTAACTTACAAAAAACAATAACAAAAACCCATTTGAACTGAGTTTTGGTCAGAGGTTCCCAGCCTTTTTTAACAAATGACCCCTTGACCTCATTACAAGCCTACCAACACCCCCTAGTGGGGGTCCCAAGCAGCTGCCTGCCTAGCCTGGTGGCATGATGCTCCTCTGAGCACTAAGGTTGGGAACGTTTGTTTTTTAGAAGTACCCCTTACAGTTACAAGTTAATCATTACAAATTGTAATCAGTAACGTGATTCCATGACCCAATTTAAAAGTAATTAAGGAATTGCATTCTATTACTTTCAGATTACTGCCTCTACAGCTCTATAATTGTGATTCAAAATGGTGCTCTAAAAATGTGATAAATGTTAATCACTGGGCATTTTCCCAGTCATGTTGCATTTTATTTTATTTTAGTAGTAAAAAGAAATATGACCCAGAATCTATGGGCCCACGTAATCGGTCCTCAGCCCCAGAGGTGGAAAGAGTACTGAAAATTTGTAATTGAGTAAAAGTATCTTTACTTTGCTTAAATTGTACTCAGAGTAAAAGTAAAATTACCCATCTTAAAATGTACTCGAGTAAAAGTACAAAATTACTTCATTTAAAATGCAATGAGTAAAATGAGTAAAAGTTACTTTCAATTATTTAATGCAAAAAAGCATGAGTCATAAATCAGCAACATATTTTTAAAAAATATATTTTTTTTATCAATATTCAAATTACAGCTTTGTGTGATGTGCGATGCATGGACGATGCGTTGCTTCTGGCTCGCCAGGCTGCGCGGGAGTTTAACTTTCCGGCCAAATTTAAAATTTCACCATCTTCCAGTAGGTTTTGTAATCAGTAACGTGAGGGGACTCAAATGTAATGAGTTAAAAGAACTAAGGTAAAAATGTACTTGAGTAAAAGTAAAAATTACACATTTTGAAAACTATCTCAGGAAATTACAAATTACTCATAAAAAGTAATTAATTACAGTAAGGTGAGTAAATGTCATTTGTTACTCTCCACCACTGCTCAGCCCACATGTTTTGAGTTTGACGCATAGACTTTTACAGTCTATTTACAGTCTATGGTTTGACGGCCAACGCTAGGCGCAAACGGTATGCGCACTTTTGGCACACTCTAGTGGTAAGTTGGGCGCACAGCAGTTCAGTTATTGTTATTGTTAGTTATTGTTATTGTTATTATTATTATTATTATTGTTGTTGTTTTTTGATTACATTTGAGAAATGAAACACTTCTAAAGCATTTAGAACAAATGATGTCATTATTTGAAATTATTTAAACCTTTTTATAGTAGTCCAAAAGTAATCATATTTTGGAATAGGGCTGCAATTAGCAATTATTTCCATCGATTAATCAGTCATTTTTATTGACGATTAATCGGTTGATTGTTCGTTTAAAATCAGAACGATTATTGACCTGCTGAAATATGAATTATAAAAATGTTGCAACTTTAATATTGCAAACTTTTGCTGTTTCGCTATCTTCACTTATTGTTAACATTTCCAAGAGCCTGCTCCTTCCGTGTTGGATTCAGTATCCAAGAAAATGGGCGGATACGGGCATTACGGGTTAACCCTAAGCCGAAACCTAACCCTGAACCCTAACCTTACCTTTATCCTTTCCCAAAACCCCAAATCCTGACATTTGTGACGACACAACCTGCTCCTGAATGGGCAGGCCATGACACTGGGAATGGAGACTGGCATTGGGAACATTTTATTGTTTGAGCGGAGAATGGGCCAAACAAGGAAAGGATTAATCGCTGCTGATTAATCGATTAACACAATCATTGGTGATTATCTCAATAATCGATTATCATCAACTAATTGGTTGTAGCTCTATTGGATTATTATACATCTATATATTGGATTACTTAAATCCATTAATAAAACCATCTAGCAAATAATTTAATGTGTTTTTCGTTTCTTAATGTATTTAATTCAGAATGAATTCTGATTAAATCATGAGCTTGAAACCTGCAGTGTATAGCAAATCATTGGTAGAAATACACATGTATTAAAATAATCCAAAAGTAACCCCTCCCAACCCAGACATTAATGGTGACATTCATTGGTATAGTTTATATATGCAGTATATACACATCAAAAGGGTGAATTATCCAGGGTTAGGGATAACTGGCCACCTTACATACCGGTACTCTTTCTCGTAATCAACTTCAATCTATGTAGGTTAAAGGTCAAACATACCATACCAAACAATAATTAGTGCTAGAGGTATTACAATCAGCAGAACAAAAGAGCCCAAAGGTTTTTGTGCATTTTTCTTTATTAGTTATCAAGTTTAAAACCTCCAAAAAGGATTCATGACAGACACTTGTGGGAACTGCTTCTAATACAGTTATGAGCACAACACCGAGACACACCTTAATATAAACCATTTAGGGACAGTGGTACTGGCCATTTGTGCTTACTTTGTACATATATATGTAAAACCGTTTTAATGCACAGGTATGGATTTCTTCCTAAATGTTTACACATTCAAGAGAGCAGCAGTTTTTATGTAGTGTGCTTGTTACTGGCACAGCTCCAATTCTGTACACTTCTGGACACACATCAAATACTCCACTTTGCCCAAGGTTCGTGGATATGTTGCAAATGATCCAAAATGACCATATTTTGTATTATATGTTCAGTAGGGGTGCAGCGATAAGACGACTAATTGCTGACTATTCAATTCAAAGATTAATCCGCAACAAATGTCATAATTGTCAAGGAACTGAATCTTTGCTTTTCTCAGTTTTGTGCCGACGCCCCTATTGATACAAATTTTATATTAATAATTCCTAAATATACGAAATATTAAATAGATATCAATTGATGAACGTGGAAAAAAAATCTGAAGGTATAAATTAATTTTTGATGAGTAACTTTTGTTGGTTAGGAAGCAAATTAGACTATAAATTTGACAAGATTAATCTCTAGCAATTATTATTCGCTGCAAATATTTTGGGTAATTATTTCAAAGAGATTAGGCGAATAATTGTTGAACAATGGCCATAATGTACAGTGATCGTCTGGCCAGCCCATAGATTAGCGCTCAGTAGAAATTGATTGGACAGTAAAACGATGCTGGAATGGGATTTCTTCATTGGGGACAGAAAGGAAGAAAAAAGTTCTGTAACAAGGCACCAAACCTACAGCTGGAAGAGACACGCACGTGTTCGTGTGCTGCAAACAGACGCAGGGCACACGCACGCACATAGCCTGGCGAGCCAGAACCAATGAATCGCCCATGCATCGCACGCCGCTAGACTGTACTTTGACAGGCAGACGTCGCCCGTTTATGTGCTGACCAATCAAATTATTCAAATCGCGAAGTGGGCGGAGTTTGGTATGGGCGACGCCAGACACGGATTTCGGTTGCCACGCCGCTTGTCCCACCTACTGCGCTGTGGAGAACACAATTGACCCTCTTTTTAACATGTTTTTCGACCCTGGTTTTACCAGACCCAACGATCGTTCTAATGGCGTGTGATCCGTGGACAATTTGTTGGTTCTGGCTGACTGGCTCGCCAGGCTAACACACACACACAAACAAGCCCTTCCTTCAGTTGAATAATTCTACAATGTGTGTAGTATATACAGGACTGTCTACTTATTGATCTCGTAAGCGTCCAGCGGATAGTGTTCTTTGTATTGCTGCACGTGCCGCCACATGTGTTCGCGCTGCTGCGCGAGGTTGTCGGTCAGCTCGTGGTACACGTCGGTGAACAGGAGGTCGGGCGTGGGCTTCTGCCGGCGCTCGGCGCGCTCGAAGGCCTCCATGACGGTCTTGCGCGAGGCTTTGCGCCACTGCCGCTCTTCGTCGTCGCCCCACCAGCCGCGCGCCGTCATGTAGTGGCGCAGGCGCGAGATAGGGTGGTCCTGCTTGTCCCAGTAGTTCACTTCGTCCACCGAGCGATAGGCTGAGCTGTCGTCGCTGGTGCTGTGGTGTCCGATCCTAAAAGTGGATTTCCAGGTTTAGCTTCATTCTCAACGATTTAATCACCTACGTCATGAAGTTTTGCGTTCATGTATGTTTGCAGGGCTGCCTGCAATTTACGATTATTTTGATCATCGATTAATCAGCCTTTTTTTGAGCCGATTAATCGGCTCATTTTTCTTTTAAAATCAGAACGATCGTTAACCTGAAATTATTATAATTAACTGTTAATTAGTAAGTGTTTGCAATATTAATATTGCAAACTTTTTTTCTCTCCATGTATTATTAAAATGTTAATCTTTTAATATAATGAAGGGGTCCCAGTATTACTTTAAGCCAGGAATTGGGGTCCTTGGAACCCCTGAATTAAGGGACTGACCTATATGTCATGGCCTCGATGAGGAAGGGCTGGTTTTCCGCCACTGCACGGCGCCGGGCCTCCTTGGTGGCGTTGTACACAGCGAAGACGTCGTTACCATCCACGCGGATCGACATCATACCATAGCCAGGGCCGCGCGCGGCTGGTAACAGCAGGGAAGGTGTGTGAGGAGCATATACTACTTGAAATGACCAAGTACACAAATTAAACCCACACATTGAGCGTGGAGTAGAGGTCTTACATGTAGGACTGCAACGATTAGTCAATTAGTCGATGACTATGAAATAAAATCGACAACTAATGCAATAATCGATAAGTGCAGAGGAGTTGAATCATTGTTATTGCAGCAGTTTTTTGTTGACACCAACAACTATTGGTCTACACAATTTTTTTTTTAAAAAAGATATTTAAAAATGTTCATTCTTTATTGAGAGAGATAGCGACAGGATTAATCGGAAACCGGGATGAAGAGTTGGGGGGAGACATTGCAGAAATGCCGGACAGGAGATACGAACCTGCGGCGCTGCTCGACCTGTGGTCGGGGGACGCGCTCTCTAACCGCTCGGCCACCGCGCGCCCCCACCATTACAATATTAGCGTACAAATTTATTGTAACGAGTTTGCGCAAAATTGTAAATAAATTATAGTACATTTGTTGGATACCGTGAACCAAAATTGACTACATTTCTAGTTGACTATTTGAAATGTAGTGTGAAAATTGCTTCAACTATACCAACAACTGCACGCCCAACTCCACCAACTGGAGTTTGTCTCGTCTCACAGAGAGCCCTCAACGCGGCTCTGATCAGTGTCGTCAGTAGCGTGTTACTCACATTTTTGTGATGTTCCAAGTAATGACTAATCTAACATGGTACTGCGCATAATAAAGTAATCAGAATAAAGTTACTTACCCGTGTACCCCGCGTTACTTCCTGCGTTAGCTCAAAGAAAATTTAGCGTCCACTTTATAGTAAAACGAGTTTGGTTTATTCATACGCAGTGAATTGCTACGGACTACTGCTCACCAATGCCGTCTCCGCGGTACTGTTCGTTGGTCGGCGTGGAGATGGCGTAGCCGTTGTTGCGGCAGAAGAAAATGAGCGGGCACTCCAGAGTCGCGGAGAAGTTGAAGCCGGCATGAGCGTCCCCTTCGCTTGCCGCGCCCTCGCCAAAGTAGCAGATGACGCAGTGGTTCTGGTTTTCCCGCTTCATCGCGTAAGCCGCGCCAGCCGCTGAAAATAAACACAGGCACGGTCAGTTCATGCGTTTCTAGTTCGTTCACGCTCTCGCCACTCTTGACAAGTTGGTGAGATGATCCGACAACTTTCAGGACATTCAATTTATGATGAAAAAATATAGAATTTTGTATTAAATTGCTAGGAAAAGGTAGAAAAACAAAAGGTATACTCAACAATGTTTCACATAGGGGTGTCACGGTATGAAATTTTAGACTCACGGTTATTGTGACGAAAAGGATCAAGAATTGCAGCATTATATATTATTATATTATTTTATTTTTTTTCATAATTATTATATATTTTTAATTATTAATTTTAGAGTAAATAATTTAAATTTAAAGTTATAATATACTTCCAACACTGTCATTGCGTGAGATTGTACATCGAAATGTCCATTTTCAATCCTTTTTTTGTTCAAGGTTAACTTTAACAGCCAGATAACATTGTGATTTGAAATTTAGTGCGGCTGTCACGGTAACCGTGAAAGCCCTCGTTTCACATTTGTAGTCCAAACTCTAAACACTGCATTCAATGCACCACAGTTTAGGAGGAACTATTACTGGAAAATCATAACACAATGAAGTGAAAGCCAGAATAAAACAAGGCATTGACGCACAGTCAAAGAAGTAAAAACTAAAAATGGTATGGACATGTCACGAGATCCCAGGCACTCTCAAAAACAATCCTTCAAGTCAGTGTCAGGTGGAAGGAGGAGAGGAAGAAGATTGTAAGTTAATATCCAAGAGAGGACAAGTTGCAGGCCGAGTGACACCATGCGATTGGCCGAGGACAGAGAGAGATGAAGAGAGCTGGTTGCAAAGTCAGTCAGACTACAGGAGCGATGATGAAAATGAAAACAATAATAAATCACATGTATATCATATATAATATATATCTATCTTTTCACCTACGAACATAAACTTTGAAATTCAAGGGATTAAGAGACGGCGCCTTTGCATTCTGTGAGGCCTTGGTTTCTTAATCTCTCTGGTTCTAGTCGTGAATCTTGTCGCTTTTGCTGGATGCCCCGGGGGAAAATCTTAAAGAACAACAATAAGTATTTCAGGCACTCACCCTGGGGTATTTGTGTGGCCAACGGAGAAGAGATGGTGACAAAGTTGAGGTCCTTGCTGCCGTAGTGGACCGGCATCTGGCGGCCCTTACCCAGGTCATCTGCGTTAGCGTAGCACTGCGCCATGAACATGTCCAATGGGAAGCCGCGGTACATGAGCACACCTATGAACACAACCAACAAACTATAACCAGACCATTACGTCTCACAAATAGGCCTGTCCATAAAACTGATTTTAAATATGAAAGTATAAAGCAGCGCGTTTGAGGGATTAGCACTCACTAGAACTTAGCAGACGCTTCACAAAAGTCATTTTGTTTTTAACATTTTGATTTAAGAAATATAGCAGCTATTTACCTAACTACCTTTCAACCTTGATTGCCCAGTTAAGGACAGTAATTAGGATTGGTTACAGAACTCCTTTAACGGAGGATTGGAGATAAGAGAGAAGAAAGAGGAGATCGAGATTTTCAATCAATCTTGATCTCGGCCTAGTTGATAAAATACCTAAACTTTTTGATTACTTGTTGTTTTGATTGGTTAACAGAACTCCTTTAATGGAGGACTGGAGAAAAGAGGAGATTGAGATTTTCAATCAATCTGATTTGACTAACCGATATGGTGAATTTTAGAGCTGTAAAAGAAAGCAAAAACGTGAAACAAGAAGTCCTGTCAGCCAATTGTCAATCAGCTTGTTAATAGGTGATGGCACATATTGCTGATGTTCGTTAGCTTTGGTTTATTAGACTATGTAATTGCAACAATATTGCAGATTCCTCTGTATCGGCAAGGAAATTCACTGATACAGCATCTGACTGAGGCATAGTCATTATTCACAAGTTACCTGCTTCTCGATATTGCCCAAACACAAGGTCAGTGGGTTCCAAAGCTGCGGCGCTGCCAATGTGGGTTCCCTCCTCCCCATAGTTTGTCATGTAGAATGAGATCCGACCCTACAGCACATAAAAAACATATTTTGGATGCGACACAATAGCAAATTTGGTCTGAATCAAACACAGGTTTTACACTGTTGTATCGTGCTTTCTCCCTTTAACAAATCTACAATAATGTAATACAATACAAATTACACGATACAATACATCTACAATAAATTCAGCAGCTTCTCGTCTTTCTTGATTTTGATGGTTCTGACAGAAATAAAATTCTAATTCCGTAACATAGCGTGACATAACATTTTGCTGATTAGAAGGCCACCGTTAATGTTTAAAAAAAATAGAGGAATTGTTGTACTTTAATTTCCCTTATTTAAATTTGTATAAAAATGCAGATTATAAACTAAGCACTAAATAACAATAGCGAGATCATAGTTCATAGGTAACACCTTCAAATGTTGACTGACCTGCCTCTGAGACTCATAGAGAATGCGATCCATGGTGTTGAGAAGGGTCATTTTCTGGTAGAAGTTCAGCACAGTCTCTTTGGAAAGCTGATTGAGGGAAAAAACATGAAGATGTAAGGAATGGTATTTGTCATGAGAAAGATTTATTTCATGCAATATGTTTTTGTTAATTCTGTTGTATTCCAGCCAACCATTTCCAGACTAAGAATTGTATGCTGATGTTTGAAGAACCAAGATTAACATTAAGATACTTTATTGGTCACACATACATACATACATACATACATACATACATGTACAACAAATAATCTGTACAAAATATATCTATACACAACATTGTACAAATTAGAGCAACTTGTATTTCTATGGAAATGTGTGTTAATATTTCCCAAAAAAATGTATTTTAGTGTTGTTGGGAATAGGGGTGTCACGGTAACCGGTGTGACGGTAAACCGCGGTAAAATATTTTGACGGTTAGGTAACCGTCTGAATTTCCAAACGGTCGGTTATCGCGATCGGTTACCGTATACCGTGACACCGGGACTTTTATTACCGTGATCAATGTTTTGATAGTGACAAACAACCAGTATTTTATTAATATTAAATATTATATATTAATGTTCATCTCGGTGCGTTACAACGCCATGCGGGCATCACTGTCTGTCCATCATACTCACCGTTTCCCTATCCGAGTGTCGAGCATGGCTTTAATATATATTATCATATCATGACACATGACACTATAGTGTAATATACCTCTAGGATGTTATAAAATTATATCTATATATAAAATGGAGTCTTACACTATGAAGGAGTTAACCCTTCGGTTATCGACTTGTTCTCCACAATGTGGGGAATATTTTTTTTAAAAAGAAACATCTTTGTGATGTCACA
>OMKY01064119.1:0-19661 GCA_900302395.1 Bregmaceros cantori | reverse complement strand
TGTCAATCTGAACAAAAAAGTATGGACGGATTTCCATGAGCCTCTTACCAGAAGTTGGTATTGGCCCAAGGGATAATGTATTAGAACTTGAAGGAGGGCTTCGAACCGGTACAAGAAACGGAAACCGAAAACGAACAGAATTTTATGGAATTTTACAAAGAGCGGAAACGGACGAAGGTTTCTTCAACTGTTCCGGAATAGTTGAAGCCCCATGCATCTGGGGCTCCATCTTGTGGACAGACGAGGAAGCAAATGTAATGCCGCTTTAAGCCTCTATCTAAACTTCACATTGCACGATATAAGGAACTTCAAGAACGAACAAAATCTTTTTTTTCTTAATGTTTTTTCTAGCCCATTCAGGCTGTTTTTTTCCCAAGCTTTATTAGGGTTAGTGGAAACTGGTGAAGATGGGGTGTAGACATGCGGGAAATACGTCGCTGGTACGATTCGAACCACCGACTCACCGCGCCATTAAGGCATATGCGTGCTTTCCAGTGCACCGCCTAACCGACTGAGCTACTGGGCAGCACAGAACAAACAAAATCTTTGCGTTCCGAACCGATTCAGGACCGATATTTTGGTGGCGGAGGGGTTCCGAGAACGAAAGCGTTAAACATAGGCCTTCCTGAACCGTTTGGAACGGAACGTTTTAAAAATAATTCCGTTTTCAAGCCCTGCATGGGGATCACAATCCTGATCCAGGAGGTTTTCACCAGGGCTGCAACTAACGATTATTTTAATAATGGATTAGTTGCTGATTATTAAAACGATTAGTCGACTAATCGGTTGGATATGTTTCCTTTTAAAAAAATGACACAGAAATTAATCTTGTCAACTTGAATTGTAGTAAATCTTGGCTCATGATATCCAACAAATGTACAACAATTTAGTTACAATTTAACACAAACTCATTACAATATTTTTACGCTAATAGCTTGATAGTTTTCATATTTATCTTTTTTCATCAATAATGTTGAATAATTATTAATTATATTGTGGGTGGTGGAGTCAGCAAAAAAACAGCTGAAAATAACAATGATTCAACTCCTTGGCGATCATCTATTACTGCATTAGTTGTTGATTAATTTCATAATCGATTAGTCATCGATTAATCGCCTAATTGTTGCAGCCCTAGTTTTCACAAAACGACTCGGTTATGAACACATTTTCCTGAGATCTTTACCAGAGGTGGGTATTGGCCAAGGAACAATCCATTGAAATTTAGAGCAGATCACAACCTAGGTCAGAGCTGGGAAGTGTACGGCCCTCCTTGATAGTTTCAGTTTCTCATGTGGCCCCATGGAAAAAAAATAATTGCCCACCCCTGACCACAATTAAAAAAAAAAAAAAAAAAAAAAAAAAAAAAAAAAAAGCCTTGGCGGAGGTTTGCATTTTCCAAGTGCTTCTAGTCATTATAATGTTATGGACTAAATGTCAATTAGTCCATAACAACTGATTAATCGATGATAATCCATTATTGAATTAATTGCCAACTAATTTGATAATGATTAATCGACAGCGATTAATCGTTTCCTTGTTTGGTCACTCCTCTGCTTAAATGTGATGAATATGGTGTTCAACCATTGCAATATAAACAATTTTTCAGGTTAATAATCACTACAATTTTTCAGTAGCTCAGTCTGTTAAGAGTGAGTAAACTGCGAAGCACACAAATGCCATATGTGTGGCACGCAGAATCGTGGGTTTGCTTCCCCTCCCTGACATCTTTGCCGCATGTCTCCTCCTGTTTCTTCAACCTTTTTTCCAGCCAATCCTGAAATTAAGCTCCGAATGGGGCGCAAAAAAAAGACATGTATTCTGAAAAGACAAATTTTTTGATGATTAAAAAAAAAGAAAAGAACAGATTAATCAATTAATCGGCAGAAAAGATGGCTGATTAATCGATTATCAAAATAATAGATAGTTGCAACTCTAGTGTCAATAAGGCCTAATGTATTTTGTGATCATGTTAATGATATGGTTATGCTGTTATGAAGATTACTGGATGTTACAAAAGTGTTGCCTCCATTATTGAGTTTGAGTTGCCTTGTTAATCTTTGATGCTGCAACCAGCGTGTCTTTCCCTTGTAGCATTGCCGAGATATATATGTGGAGTTTGCTGTTTGGTTTGGCTTTTTGCTCTACTGTGCATTCATGTTTCCGTTTCACCAATTCATGTGAATATTTCTGCTCTCGATTCTTATTTTTGGTGGCCAGCTGTGTTTCAATTGACTTGTGCCTCATCTGTGGTGACACGCGTCAATGACCCGTGGTCCTTTCTTGCCTGTGATTTCCTGCTGTTCTTCCTTCTTCCTTCCTCTTTCCCCCCCTTCGCTCTCCATAAAGAGAGACAAAAAATAAAAGGGGAAGTCACACTCTCTCTCTCCAGCTCTTTCGGCTGTTTTTTCACTCTGCATTTTTCTAGCTCTCTTTTGCAGACGTTCTATTTGGCTAGACCCAGTGCATATGTAGAGTAGCTGCACAGCCAACTGGAGAATGGTCTGTGTGCACTCACTGCATAATGAAACGATCCTGAAGTCACTCATGATGCAGTCCATCCTTGACAATAATTGCATTACATTTCCAATTTCCAATGCTCTGAGTTTATTCACAGATTCATCCGTGTGTGTACTGTGGAGCCCACCCCCCAATACTCTTGCATACAGATGTCAATTATATGGTGTAAATCACACCCATCATGGCGATTCGATTCAGTATCGATTTTCAGAATCAATGATTTGATTTTTTCCGATACTCAAGAATTCACCACGATTCGATTTCGATGCTATTCAATAATTTTTTTTTGAACCCAACAGGCTAGACAATGTTTCAAGTTTGAAATAAATCAATGACAGCTGTAATATCGTTATGCATGTATTTAGTCTGCATATAAACACATACAGTCTATGGCCATGGCACACACGCCGTGTTTGTGTGTGTTAAGGAAGCAAGGACAGCTCCAAATAGGTTTAGCGCCACCCGTAGCAGGGGATCGGAATTATGTCCAGGAGCAAATTGATGACAATAGACGAGAAAAAAAAAAAAACGATGCTCTTGAGGACGTTTCAATACATTGTATCAACAGCTGTTGTATCGATATATCGATACTAAATCGATATTATTTACACCCCTGGTCAATTATATGAAATGTATTTTAAAAATTGAATTGCACCGTTTGGCTGTTGTTAAACTGCATATTATGTATTTATATTTCAAGGCATGCAGGTCACAGATGGCCCTTTGCTAATGAGTCTGGTTGTTTAAAGAAACAGTCTTTGTGTTAAGATAGCACATCTACAGACTTTGAACTGATAGTAGATGGAGGAAGCACTAAAATGTTTTTGAAATCTGTATGTTTTATGTAGAGCTGCAAGTGATTAATCGCTTAACAATGATAATCGATTATTGAAATAATCGCCAATCAGCCGCGATTAATCGTTTCCTTGTTTGGCCCATGCTCTGCTTAAATGTGTTGAATATGTTATATCCCAATGCCAGTCTTTTCCACTGTCATGGCCCGAATGCAATAAAGACAACACGTAAGCTTGGATGAAAACCAAATATGTTATAATTGAGCATGGAAAAACATTCATGCTAAATGATAATGCAAAAATGTAACGCATAAAAATAAATACAAAAAATGAAAACGTTTAGGGAGACGGCAAAACAGCCAAATATGTGCAATGTTAATATTTCAAACTAATAATCATTTCATAATGACAATAATAATCGAAATAATCGTTAGTTGCAGCCCTACATTTACGTAATATGCATTTGCAGGTTTCCTAACTGGACTTGCTGTAATTTGTGTGTCTGGGTTTGAGGTCACTGAAGCAGCTACTGAGCTGAAGGGAATGCTTTGAAGTCAGGTTCAATCTTCTGCTTTTAGGTGGAAGCTTTGTTCTGGCGCCTTCAGTCCTAGACTTATTTATCATTTTGGGCAAGGAACAGGCTCCTTTTTGGATGATTAATTCCTTTTTCTTGTCTATGTTTAACGTTTTCGTTCTCGGAACCGTTCTGCCACCAAAATATCGGTCCTGAACCGGTTCGGAACGCAAAAATTGTGTTCGTTCTTAAAGTTCCTAATTTTGTGCAATGTTAAGTTTAGATATAGTTTATACAAAATATATTTGGTGGACTTTCAAACTTCAGTGCAACTGTATTAACGTGAAAACCGGGTTTACATGTTCAAATACATAGAGAACGGGAAAAAAGTTTAACTGGTTTTGTGGATTTCATAATGTTCTATTCCTGTTCC
Organism: Bregmaceros cantori; assembly: GCA_900302395.1. NCBI lineage: Eukaryota > Metazoa > Chordata > Actinopteri > Gadiformes > Bregmacerotidae > Bregmaceros > Bregmaceros cantori. Next base: position 15,403 of record OMKY01064119.1, on the reverse strand, counting down.
GGAACAGTTGAAGAAATATATATGTGTGTGTGTGTGTGTGTGTGAGATTTTTACAAATGTATTTTACTCTTACTCAAGTAAGAAATCCCCATACTTTTGCCATCTCTGGTGATTTGTCATTTTGTGTTGTCCTGTTGACACTGGCTTCCTAAATGTGTGCTATGGCATGCACTGTTAGACTCAGACATTAGAATAATTGATCAGCTTGTTATATGATTCCATTTCTCTCCTCTACTCTGCAGGGCTGGCCTAGGCCTGACAGGAGCCGGCAGGATGAACATGGTGAAAAGGATTATGGGTCGGCCGCGCCAGGAGGAGTGTAGTCCCCAGGACAACGCTCTGGGGCTCATGCACCTGCGGCGGCTCTTCTCCGAGCTGTGCCACCCCCCACGTCACATGACCCAGAAGGAGCAGGAGGAGAAGCTGTATATGATGCTTCCTGTTTTCAACCGGGTATGTCTGAATTACCGGCCGGCCAATTGGGGACGAGCGACTACGTCACGTGTTGAACTCCGCTTCCAAACACATCGGTCTGGTTGTGAAGGAGTTTATTATATGTAGTAGGAGCGGCCTTGAATGTCAACAGCCGCCCCCCGTTCGCATGTCGACCGGCGCGGCTGCACGCACCAGCACGTTCCTTTAATCTGCAAGTTGGAGCCTCCGAGATAATGTGGCCAGCCCATTGGTCTATACGTGTGGTTCTACAAGCAGCGTCGTGAGGCATCTCTCTCGGACACCAACTCGGTGCGAAGGAAAAGCAATATTGAAATACTACTGTCACCGGATACTCATTTGACAAATATTTTAGGTAACTTGAATGGAACATGAATTGAAATGTAGCAAAGACTCTCTCGTCCCGTCCGGAATGCTGTTGATGGTCAGGTCTTCTCGTCCAACAGCAGTCAATTAAGATGGCATCTTTTCGTCTCGCCAGATTGCGGTAACTTTTCCATTTGGGCAAATGAAAGAAATGTAGCTCTTGCACGATGATGTTACATAGACTTTAGCGCAGCAGCGATTTGCAGGCATGTCGGCTTTCGCAGCGCTCGCGCACCTTGCGCATGCAGGAATGTAAACAATGCCACTGTATCCATGCAACTCCGCCCGACAGGAGGTGCCACTACTCACTCAGGCAGAATTTCTGGAAGCGTGTGACGTCATGGTTTCGTCCCTGATTACTGGCCAGCCAATTGCTGTGGACATAGAATTTTCTAGAGCTATGATGGCTCTTGAGTTCCGGTCAAGGGATCGCTGTCACATGCACAACAACCCATTCTACCTGAATAAGATTGAGTAAACCAAAGACTTGTGCTAAAAAAAATAGGCTGCTAATATTATTATTGTAGTGAACTTGATGCTATCATTTTCTTGTTTTTTCCCTTTTATTTTGAGGGGTAGACTGAAAAAACGAGAGAGTGGAAACAGCTGTACAACAAATGACGGTGGGGGGAAGCGAACTGTCTGCTGTGGATTGAGCCATGGACACAGAGTACATGCGCTGCGTTGCACTCTGCCTAACCGCCTGAGCAACAGTGGCAGTATTTTTTTACTTGCCTAATTGCTGTGAAAATGTGAAAAAAAGTGAAACTGTCTTAAAGACAATTGTGATTCTTCTTAACCCACAATTGTATACGAATTAAAGTCACAAATCTGTTTAAAGTGTAGTTTTAACTCAACAACTCGATCAGAATCAAATGGTAGGGTTAACCATGGAGGGATAGCCACTAGCAATAGCAAAGTATTATTACACATGTATTGCACATCTTGAGCTATATAAGTGATGATTCATTCATCTGTTCTTCACGTATTAAATCACAAGTTTACACATTGTGATTCACTTGAAAATAGGCTTGGGCAGATTTTTTTTTTTAAAAAGGGGGAGAGTGATAATAAACTCTTCACTGCACACTATGTTGTGTTGGTTAATTCTCTCTCTCTCTCTCTCTCTCTCTCTCTCTTCTTTTTTCCCCCCGCCCCTCCCTGCCGCATTACGTCTCTCCTTGACTTTCTCGGCTCTTCTCGAGTGGTGAACAAATTATTTGAATATGTTTGATAGATATGCACATGACTGATGGCTCAGTACTGTCCCTCCTTAAACACATTTCATTCATTCATTTATTTTGAGTTGCGGCTGAGGTTTGAAAATGTCCATAGTGTTCTGCAAACATTCCACCAGTCGTATCACTAATTTGCATCACATGCTATTATCAGATATGGGCAGACTACCCAGAAAAATTACTTAAGTAAAAGTAGTCTTACCTTAGCAAAATATTACTCAAGTAAAAGTAAAAAAAAAAAAAAGTAGTCATCCAAATAGTAACTCAAGTAAAAGTAAAATATTCCATGAAAAAGTTACTTGAGTAGCGAAAGTACTGAGTAACTTTCAGTAAAAAAAAAAATTAGGACAATTTCTTCTAAGAGAAAGACTGAGAGAGAGAGAGAAAATTCCATTATTTTTCAAACGAGTCCCTATTTGCTGCGTATTTCCAAATATAACCTTTAATACGATACATACATATTTCACAAGTTACTTTCTACTTTTACTGGAGTAAATTTGAGGTGAAAAAAAAAAACGTTTTACTGAGATGTCAGCAATTTGCTACTCATTACATTAACTTTGCCTTTAGAGACACCCGTTGGGAACTGTCTATATAGCATTCAATAATTTATTTATTTATTAATTTTTTTACTGAAATTAAGTTGTGGAGTACGCTTTTACTTTTACTTAAGTCATTTTTATGGCTACTCTACTGACTACCCTGTGCCCATTGTAGGTGTTTGGTAATGCTCCACCGAGTACGATGACGGAAAAGTTCTCAGACGTGCTGCAGTTCACAACGCAGGTGTCCAGACTCATGGTGACGGAAATAAGACGGCGTGCTTCGAATAAATCTACGGGTATGTACAGCTGCGTGTTGTTTGCATGTGTAAGTTGAGTGCAAAACTGTGTATACGTTATGTACACTGTATATGCATACACACACATGTAGGTGATTAACTAATAATTAATAATAAACTAATTAATAATCTTACTACCATCATATACATTTCCCCAATACTTTGCTTAAGCGTCATCTAAATTAGTTTCTAGTTATTTGCTAATTTAATAGAAATAACATCGCTGGCTGTGTCCGAAATTGTTCCCTATCTCCTACTCCCTACATAGTGCACTCACTTATAGTGCGCTCAATAGCAACGGCCGAGATTTCAGACACTAGAGTCGGCGGCGTCAAAATTATTATAAAAAATATAATTATAAAAAGTAAGAAGTACTTACATTTATAACTATTTGCCTTGGTCGGGCACTACTTACTCCAGTCCCGCCGTGCCATTTTTTTGGGGGGATTTATGTAATTTCTAATATATCAAAAGACTGAAGACTCCCCCTTGCGCTTCGGCAGGAAACTGCTGTGCGTAGCCCGAAATTCCAGACCGAGGATGCAGAAGCATACAGGCAAAACTGGTTTGCGACCAGACCCAAGCGACATTTGGTGTGTACGGTTGCAGTGTAATGTGGACTTAAGAGTTCAATGTGTTGTTTATAGAATCCTGGTAAATGAAACCCAATTAAACAAAGTGTTGATACATCGATACTCACCAGGTGCAGACTAGAGTTTTCCAGGGGCCGGACACTGTCCCGCCTGGATCCGGTACACATTGAGCCATGGGCACAGCCTGTTTGCTCAGCTCGAAATTAACACCAAGATTTTATTTACACTTGGCCTGTGTTTATAACATTCTATCGCCATGCTAGACCGAGCCAGTTGTTTACTTAATGCAGTGATGACGAACGGAACAATTTTGACTGTTGATTTTTTGCGGCGATGTGCAGCAAAGTTTCGTTTGTGACTTGGAAGCAAAGTAATGCATTTCTATGACGTCACTGCGGCTAGGTTGGTAGATAGGCCGACCAGCGGGTTGAACGCCAAAAGGTTGGTGGGTTATGGTATAGATCGGCTGTGGCGGTCTACAAGCCTTGCCCTTAGACTGAACGCTTTATTGCTCCCAATGGGTCGTGGCGAGTGCCTTGCATGGCATCTTCCGCCTGTGTGTGTCTGAATACATGTATGTGGCACTGTAAAGTGAAAGAAAAGCCACCAAGACCAGATATTATAACCATGATCACATGATGGTGCACATACTGCACAACACCTGTCGTGAAAGACCTAGCAATACATAGAAAGCACCAGTGACCAGAACAAAACTATTTTGCAACAATTATAAGCCATATACTGAATCCTACTCACTAGACAAGTTTTCCCACAAAATACAGGGGGCTGGCATTTGTCCCGCCGGGTGACACACTTCCTGTGTCTGTATATTTTCCTGTGTAAAGTAATTGTATTGGATGAAAGTGGATGTATTTGTCGCACAAAACGCACAATGTTTAAAAATGTGAAATTACAGCTCACTCTGTGACAAATTACACATCATTCACCCCGTATTGATAAAATACAGGCAAGATCCGATGTGGTCACATGTTTTTCTGGACCAATGGCATGGCTGCTTCCACTGGTAATTCCAACTTCAATGAGTAAATGGAACGGGTTGCGCAGATTATTGGGGCATAGATCCACACAAGAGCATTTGGGTGTGGAATAACACAGCGCAAGTCACCATCCTTATAACGCGGTAGGCGTGTGCTCCTGCCGATTAGATCTTCTGAAAACTAGGCAACGACACGGCAAAATGAATGGCACTGGAAGTGGCGAGCATATATGGGGGTAGTTAAGGAAGAAAACCGGAAACGGGTTAAAAACGTGTATTGTGCTGCCCAGTGGCTCAGTTGGTTGGGCAGAGCGCTGGAAAGCACACATATGCCTCAATGCCGCGGTGAGTCGCCGCCGACGTATTTCCCGCATGTCTGCCCCCCATCTTCACCTGTTTTCGCTAACCCTAATAAATAAAGCTTGGAAAAAACAGCCTGAATGGGCTGGAAAAAACATTTAAAAAAATAACCTGTCTATTAATTATGCCAATTCAGTAAATTTCTAAACCACCGATGCCCATTTCTGCATGCAAGTGTAATAGCAATTATCAAGAACAAATGTCTTTTCAACTCATTGTCACGTACACATGTATGCATTATGTAACTAGCTAAGCTATGAGCTAAGCAGGGAAACATGGCCGAACCTCACACATGAGGAAGCATCACTGATTTATAGCCAATGGGAGGGAACATGTGATGATGTCACACCTTGTAGCCAATCAGGACAATGGAGATGTGACTCTACAAGCCACATCGCCATAACGCATGTCAATCTCTACTGATGTTGCTAACACTATGTGTCCCTGACTTGTGTATTTGCAGAGGCGGCTAGCAGAGCCATCGTTCAGTTCTTGGAGGTGAACCACAGTGAGGAGACGAGCAGGGGCTGGATGCTGCTCTCCACCATCAACTTGTTGGCCTCATCTGGTCAGGTATGGGGATGGTGTACACCAGGACTATTCAACTACTTTGCTCAGAGGGCCGCATTGTCAGAAGCCCAATGGGCCAGGGGCCGGAGCAGATGCCGGACTGCGCCAACCCCCCCCAATACCGGTATCGGGTATTGGCCCCGATACTCGCTTATGTACTCGTACTTGTCAAACAGTTGCCGATACCATGAACCGATACCATACCGTTACCGCTACTGTGAAATGAGGCAGTGCTGCCAATTCTACTCTGAGCTACATTCATGTCAAAATAATATATCAAATATACATAGGCTTAATTTTTGTATTTTTTGGGGAGGGGGAGAGTGTATCGGTAGTTCTCTGTATTGCCGAGTATTTAAATGATTGTACTCTTATCGGTTTTCAAAAAAATGGTATCGGTGCATCCCTAATAAATGCCATGATAGAAGTTCAAATGAAATTGTAGATTCACAAATTACGAGAATTTAAATGAAGGCTCTGCAAACGTAAACATGCAAATGTTAATGATGTCGTCATTAGTAACACGTGCGTTGTGTGTCTATGTTTCTCCATCAGAAAACCGTGGACTGCATGACGACCATGTCTGTGCCGTCCACACTGGTAAAGTGTCTCTACCTGTTCTTCGACCTTCCCAACATGGCTGACCCGCCTGGTGGCCCCGCCCCTCCACCTCCTTCCGTCCCGCCCCCACAAGACAAAAGCTCCGCCCCTCCGGAGCTTCCCCTCGCCGACCGTCGCGCCTTGTTGCAGAAAGTCTTTGTTCAGGTGATCTATTACGATGGCCGACTGATGTTAAATACTCTGCAGTTCTATATGCATTGCTATGCAGGGATCTCAAAAGTGAAAACGATGCAACATACACAGTATTACATTATTTGTCAGCCATTTTTTCTGAAGAAGCTGGGCAGTATTATAATTAGTAGTATTTGACCCCTCAAACACCTGGTTCATTATCTGTGCCGGGGCGGAGTCCGCGGAGCGCAGGTTATGTTTTCACCCGCGTTGGTTTGTCCCCTCGATAACTGAAAAAGTTGAGCACGGAGGTGGAGAAAATTTGTTGGAAATGACGAAAGAAAGAAGTGATTCAATGTTGGTGCATTTCTGTAGCCTAGAAGTAACATTGCTCTGCATGAAAAGTGCTATATAAATAAAGTTTAACGGGTGCCGTGAACGATCCCCGTTCTCCATAGTGACATCACGCATGTCTCCTTTCATCATTGATTAATCACCCTTTTTTTTACTGACAATTAATCGATTAACTGGCTAATTTTTCTTTTAAAACCAGAACGATTATTAACCCGAACCGTTAATTCCTAAAAGTTTGCAATATTAATATTGCAAACTTTAAACAAGAAAGAGGTTTCACTATCTCCAAGTATTGCTAACATTTCCACAACAAGTAAACAATTAATCGCTGCAGATTAAACGAAATTAGTTGTAATTGATCATCATCGATTAATCGGTCGCAGCTCTAGTCTCCTCTAGGGCTGCTCTCTCTCTCCTGCTCTCTAACAAAGCTACTGTATAGAGGCGTAGGAATCATGATCAGGGGTGGGAAACCTTTTTTCCCATCAAGGGCCATTTGCAAATTTATAAAATCTACAGAGGGCGAGTACACAGCGTATATTGAATGTTATTTTTACTGTCCTTAAGATGAGGAGTTTGGATGGCCAGTTGTCCTGCGATCGGAACGGCTCTGTCGGCGTGATCATCTGCCTCACACGCGTGCAATACAGTATCCAACAGTTACTATGGGGTCCCACTTAGTCTCCCTGGGTTATTGTCAAACTTTCTGGGTCCCACATAGACTTCCCAAAGGCTATGTCCATCCATATTCCAGTTGACTGACTGTCTGCTGCTGCTACTCTGTACTCAAAATAAAAAGATGTGGCGGTGCTATAACTCTCCACTGAATAGTGGTGAACAACTTGAGTCCATATTGCACGCTCGTGGACGCCCCATCGTCTGCGTGTGTCTAGATGTATTTCAGCGCCAATCAGCGCTGAAATTTCGCCGAATTTGGATGCGATGCTCAGCGTGCCGTCTGTGTGCAGGCGGTGCAGGCAACGAGAGTAGCGGCTGCATTGTGTGTATTCAGCCAACTTCAGTGAAATGTATTTCAATTTATTTTTTTATATTTTCAATGTATCATAAATTTAGGAATTGCTCTGCGGGCCAAGTGAGAGGCCCGCACGCAGTTCCCCACCCCTGGTCTAAATGTTTCAACAACTTTGTTTCAGATCCTAGTCAAGCTGTGTAGCTTTGTGTCTCCTGCCGAGGAGCTGGCTCAGAAAGACGACCTGCAGCTGCTGTTCAGTGCCATCACCTCCTGGTGTCCTCCTCATAACCTGCCCTGGAGGAGGAGCGCTGGAGACGTGCTCGCCACAATCTCACGCCATGGCCTTAGCGTCAATGTTGTCAAATACATTCATGGTAGGAGTATAATTATTCACTAGAATTTCTTTTTTCAGTATTATTTCTAGCCTGGCGAGCCAGAACCAACGCATTGTCCACGCATCGCACATCACCAGGGTCGGAAAACCTAAAAAAAAAACATTCAAATTGTGCTATCCAGTCACACTGCAGTAGGCGTGACAACCAAACCCCGCCTATGTCTCCTCTAGCCCACACAAACTCTGCCCACGTCCGGGCTGATTGGTAGTTTGATTCCGTACCGACGGTGACCCTGATTTTTCCCAGACCGAATGCAAGCGTCCAGCGATGTGTGGTGCGTTGACGATGTGTTGGTTCTGGCTCGCCATGCTATATTATTTCAGGGATAATCACAGATAAGATGGAAAGTGCACTGGTCCCGTTTTGTGAGAGAACAATTGTGCCCATTAGACAACTAAACCTTTTTTAGACTTTTGAGCCATTGGGACTGCAGGAGCAGCACCTGGATCTATCCTACCAACAAGCCTTCTGGTGAGAAAGTAGCCTGGTGAGCACAAACCAACGCATTGTCCACACATCGCTCATTGCTAGATGCTTGCATTGGGTCTGGGAAAATCAGGCTTGCTGTCGGTACGAAATCAATCGACCAATCAACGCGGACGTGGGGGGAGTTTGTCTGGGCTGTGCAAAACGTGGGCGGAGTTTGTGCGGCCAAAACCAACCCATCGCACACCATTAGATGCTTGCATTGGGTCTGGTAAAACCAGGGTCGAAAAAATCAATCGTCAATCGTGTCATCCAATCACAGCGCAGTAGGTGGGACAAGTGGCGTGGAGGCGTGACAACCAAACTCTGCACACGTTTCGATTCGAATAAATTGATTGGTCAGCCTGTATACACTATTCGTCTGCCTGATTTTTCCAGACCCATTGCAATGTCTAGCGATGTGCGATGCGTGGACGATGCGTTGGTTCTGGCTCGCCAGACTAGTGAGAAAGCAGGGTTGGACTCTCCAATCTTGCGGGCTGAAATTGCCAAGGCAGTCTAAAAGCTCATTGGCGGCAAGGCCCTGGGAGTGGGTGTGATCCTCCGGGATTCCTAAAGTTCTGCTGTCGGAGCCTGGTTTGCATTGCCAGCAGTAAGTAAGTTGTTTCCAGCGCGATATAGACGAGTTTTCCCACGAAATCGGGGTGTTCGGTCGGGTGTAATGCACTTCCTGTGTTTGTATATTTCCCTGTGTAAAGAGTCGTAGTGGACGGAAGTGGATGAATTTGTCACACAAAACCCACAACATTTCAAAATCTGCGTACTACAGCTCGCTCTGTGGCAAATTACGCATCTGCTACCCTGCTTTGCTCACCGTTTTACATAAGTATTGATGAGATACAGGAAAAATCCAACTTGGAATTACTCACAAATGTGGTCACATGTTCTTCTGGACCAATGGGATGGCTGCTTCCACTGGTAATTTCAACTTGAATGAGTAAATGGAACGGGTTGCGCCGATTATTGACATCATGCATTTGTGGGGCATAGATCCACACGAGAGCATTTGGGTGTGGAATAGCACAGCTCAAGTTACCACCACGCTTTTAAAATAACATGGTAGGTGTGTGTTCCCACTGATTAGACCTGTTGAAAAATAGTTGAATTCACTGCAAGTAAACCGGAAACTGGTCAAGAAGTGGTCCATAGGCATGCCTTAGGCACTTCCATGCAACCTTAAGATAAAGTTGAAATTGACCTGCATGATGAGGGTAACATCTGTGCCATTATTTTCTCACCAAGAATCTTTTTGACATTTGTGATCCTACAGAGAAGGAGTGTCTGGCCACGTGTGTCCAGAACATGCAGCAGTCCGACGACCTGTCTCCGCTGGAGATCGTGGAGATGTTTGCCGGTCTCTCCTGCTTCCTCAAGGACTCCAGCCATCTCTCCCAGACGCTGCTCGATGACTTCCGCATGTGTCAGGGCTACGCTTTCCTCTGTGATCTCATGCTCAGGTTCAGTATTTTAGACACTAATGTTGTCTCATATCCAGGGCTCTCCGAACCGGTTCAAAGAACGATAATGAAAACCGAAAATAAAGGGAATGTTAAATTGTATGAGGAGTGGAAACGGAAACAAAAAAAGATTTCTTCAACTGTTCTGGAACAGAAACAGAATATTACGAAATTCACAAAAACGGTTAAAAACGTCATTTTTTTTCATTCTCTTTATATTTAAACATATCCTATGTCTGGGAGACTACTTTCGTCCACTTTCACTGTCAGTCATCAGCCCCATGCATCTGGGGCTCCATCTTGTGGACAGACGAGGACGTAAATGTAATGGCATTTTAAACCCGGTTTCACGTTAATACAGTTGCACTGACGTTTGGAAGTCCACCAACTATATTCTGTATAAACCATATCTAAACTTAACATTGCACAATACAAGGAACTTTTAGAACAAAAACAATTTTTTCGTTCCGAACCGGTTCAGGACCGATATTTTGGTGGCGGAACAGTTCTGAGAGTGAAAACGTTAAACATAGGCCTGCATAAACATAGAACCGTTCTGAACGGATTGTTTGAAAGATAATTTCGCATATGCCATATGCCACAGTGAAGAGTGGTTCAGGTCAGACATCCAGAAACGTGTGGTCCAGATTCCGCACTCTGGTTACTTGACTAAATGGCCCACCAGAGAGGGTTACGTTGTGCATTATGGTGTTCAATGTTTTACTTTAATTATTTCCAAATAGACGACATTCTGCAGTGTTAATGCCGATGCACCTCTTCGTTAGCAGAAATTTGCACTTCACTTGTTTTGAATTGCAATTCATATCTTGGCAAGTGAAGGCTTGGCATAATGTAATACAGTTTTTAAATGGCTTCTTCTAAATGTTTAGGGCGTTGGGACAAAAGAGTGAAACATTTTTCACCAAGATGTTTTTACTAAAAAATGTTTTGCCATGAAACGTATACTAACAAAAACCAAAAAAAATAAAATAAGCAAATAAAAGGCAACAAAATCTATGTACTAACAACAGAAAAGGAGATTAAAACACATAGTAAATTGTGTAAATAATGACACATTAAATTGGGGCTGCAACTATTGAATATTTTAATAATCAATTATTCTAACAAGTTCTTTCGATTCAAATCGATTATTCGGAAAAACACTTTCTTCCAGATTTTGGTAGCGAATGAATATACAAATAAAAAAAAAGATATTTCACTGAATAAAGAATGACCAAGTAATTTACTTTTTAACTAACAACCATTTTTATTTCACCTCAAGGCATAAGAGCTGTGACTAACTTCTATAAAAACAAAATGAAAAACAGGCAGACACATTGCCTTCAGTTGGAGCTACCAAAATAAAATGGCAATATAATAAAATGATAATGTATTTGGAATCCCAAATACATTTCATATATGGAGAGGTGGCGTTGAATGTGTGAGGATATTATGATCTGACTGCACATTTAAATTGTCTGTGTAACTTCAAAAAATGTGATATTTGATTCGACTCGATTACTTGAGTCCCTCGAGTAATCGTTTCAGCCCTATGTTAAAGAGAAGATAAATGTTCCACTTCAAACTTTTTTTATTAGACTGGAGCAGTCCAAAGAGGACGAGTCCAAGGATGCATTGAAGGACCTCGTCAACCTGGTCACCTGCCTGACCACCTACGGCGTGACTGAATTGAAGCCTGCAGGGCTGACCACCGGCGCCCCCTTTCTGCTGCCTGGCTTCGTCCTCCCCCAGCCTAGTGGGAAAGGTAAGAGCCACGTGGGTAGCTGCTGGGTGGCTTCGTCCTCCCCCAGCCTAGTGGGAAAGGTACGAGCCACGTGGGTAGCTGCTGGGTGGCTTCGTCCTCCCCCAGCCTAGTGGGAAAGGTACGAGCCACGTGGGTAGCTGCTGGGTGGCTTCGTCCTCCCCCAGCCTAGTGGGAAAGGTACGAGCCACGTGGGTAGCTGCAGGGTGGCTTCGTCCTCCCCCAGCCTAGTGGGAAAGGTAAGAGCCACGTGGGTAGCTGTTGGGTGGCTTCGTCCTCCCCCAGCCTAGCGGGAAAGGTACGAGCCACGTGGGTAGCTGCTGGGTGACAGACCATGGTGCTTTCCAGGCTGATTGATTTGTTAGCCAAACTGGAGGTTTCAAGCTTAGGAGTGCTGTTGGAGCAGCACTAACTGTGCCTTGCAGCCTGATCACTCTTAGCCTGGCGAGCCAGAACCAACGCATTGTCCAGGCATTGCACATCGTGAGACGTTGATTTGTCTAATCGTGTGCGATGCGTGGACGATTTGTTGGTTTTGGCCCGCCATGCTAGATACATACATTTTTTTATAATTATATTTTAAAGTAATTTTGACAGTGCAGACTGTTGTGTCCGAAATCTCGGCTGTTGATTGCACTATAAGTGAGTGCACTATATGGGGAATATGGAGTAGGGAATAGTGAGCCATTTTGGACACAATGTGTGCTATAGTTAAATTTGAATGAAATGGAGGGATGAAAGGTCCTAATCCGGACTGGATCTTTCCTTATCCCAGGCAATACCGTGAGGAACCTGCAGGCGTTCTCTGTCCTTCAGAATGCGTTTCTGCGTGCTAAAACCAGTCGGCTGGCCCGCATCGTCTTGGACGCCATCGGGAACATCTACGCTTCGGAGCCCGCCAACTACTTCATCCTGGAGGCGCAGCACACCCTGTCGCAGTTCGCCGAGCGCGTCGTCAAACTGCCTGAGGCACAGGCCAAGTACTTTGAGCTGCTGGAGTTTGTGGTGTTCAACCTCAATTACGTACCCACCAAGGTAGGGTGTCCAATGTTGTCCACAGATGCTGATAAAATATGCAGGATTTTAATTTCCAATGTCAATCATTTGTCCAGTTCCAGATCAGTTACGATTAAAACGTGTTTTTTTGGATTTAATTGACTGGATCTGCAACTATTAGTTGATTAATCGGTGACTAAGCGATTATAAAATGAATCAACAACTAATCTAATAATCGATGATCGGCAGAGATGAATCATTGTTATTGTCGGCAGATTTGTGCGGATATTCCCCTATTTATCCACACAATTTCATATTTATTCATGAAACATTAAATGGGCACAATTGGTAAAAAAAAACATGAATATGAGGAAAATCCATGAACATATTACGGTATAAATTACATGTAATGCTTTAATCTTGGAATCTGTTTGTGAAGAATAACCAAATTTGACTATATTTCTAGATGACAAGATTAAGTTCTCGTAGTTGCTCGCTGTAAAAATGTGGGGTATTTTTAAAGTAAAAATTATCCAACCGATTAGTCGATTGATCTTTTCAATAATCACAACTAATCGACTATTAAAATAATTGTTAGTTGCAGCCCTAATATTGACTAGGCCTAGAGTAGAAAAATGACACAAAGTAACTCTTAAACACACACACACACACACACACACACACACACTGGTTTAGTATATCCAGCATGGATGTCTTAGTCAACATAAATCACTTTATTTCCAGGTTGTGGATATACTGTCATGGAATTTGACTGTTAGCTGGGGTGTAAATCACACCCATCATGCCGATACAATTCACTATTGATTTCCTGACCCAGCGATTCAATTTTTTTTGACACTTAAGAATTCTCCACGATACGATTTGCTACGATTCTTCGATTTTTGTATTTAACCCGACAGGGGAGTGGAAATATGTCCAGGATCAAATGGATAAAAATATACCAGTATGTGTACAATACAATGTATCGATACATTGTATCGTCAGCTGTTGTATCGATACAAAATCGATACTGTTAGCCAAGAGATACCCCTACAGTTAGCACCCTGGTACAGTCACTAATCTATAACACAACAAAGCACTATCATTGACAACGCAAGCATCAGCAGTAACGATTCATAGACAAATGGCTTATAGTAGGATAGTAGTAGGATGTTGCCGTCATCGGTGCATCAGCCTACTGTATGCGTTTGCATGTGTGTTTGTCTATGGTTGAGTTAATTGAAAATAACAGTAACCGGTTAATGCCAGTTTTATTTTGTTCCTCAAAGTTTTTGTTGAAACTCTGTCGTGTTCCTTCCCTCCCCAGCCTTGCCCGCGACAAGCGGCGACTTAAATTGAAACACCGCCTGGCACAACTTGTGACAAGAACAAAATGAATCGTTCAGAGAACAAAAAAATATTGTTCCAACTGGAACGTTATTGATGGAACTCATAACCGGAAACATTATAATTCTGTTTCTATTCGGGACGAAACAATTGGAAAATAAATTTCGGTTCAAAGCCCTGGTTATAGCAAACCACTTCTCATCTTCCCATGTTTAGGAGCTGTTCAGCGTCAGCGTGCTCCTCAAGTCCAGTGCGTCCCATCCGTGTAGCGTGGTGGCGGTGCGGACGCTCCTTAAGCTGGCGCGGCACGACCCCATGTTCAGTGACGTCCTGAGGGAGGTGGGCCTGCTGGAGGTGCTGGTCAACCTGCTGCACAAATACACCGCCCTGCTCAAGGACCCCGCAGTGCAGCACAACACCACGCCACACGCCCTGCACAGCAACCAGCACGGTGGGCATCACTCACTGCGGTTGTTATAGACGGGTTTACGCACAAAACACTGGGGGGAGTCATTTTGTCCCGCCCTTCTGTTGGTCACTTCCGGTGTCTGTATGTATGTATAGACTGGTAGTGTACCGAGGTAGGAGGACACAAAACACAAAAAACGCACACCAGTTCAAAATCCGACCACTACATGTTGGTCTGTGACCAGTTACACGTCACCCCCCTTGCTTTGCTCACCGTTTTACATAAATATTGACCGATGAATTGAATCATGCGTTTTTGTGCCCCTGAAAGAGTTCTCAACGTCAAGTTAAAAAACTAAAACTGTTTGTACTGCAGGTGGTAGAAAGCAGATAAGGGCAGAGTAGCCATAAAAATAACTTAAGTAAAAGTATTGTTACCTGAGCAAAATATTACTCAAGCAAAATTAAAAGTAGTCATCTAAATAGTTACTCAAGTAAAAGTAAAAAAAAAATACTCCACAAAAGCAGTAGAAAGTACTGAGTAACTTTCAGTTAAAAAATGAGAGCCAGAGAGAACGCCTGAGAGAGGGACAAAGAGGGAGGGCCCGAGAGAGAGAGAGAGAGAGAGACAGAGAAAGAGAGAGAGAGAGAGAGAAAGAGAGAGGGACACAGAGAGAGAGAGAGAGAGACAGGGGAGAGAGGAAAGAGAGAAAGAGAGAGAGAGAGAGGAGAGAGAAACAGGGGGAGGGAGAGAGGGAGAGAGACAGAGAAAGAGAGAGAGACAGAGAGAGGGGAAAGAGACACACAGAAAAAGTGGGAGAGTGAGACACAGGGAGAGAGAGAGAGAGAGAGTCAGCATTAGACAGGGAGAGAGAGAGAGAGACAGAGAGAGAGAGAAAGAGACAGAGAAAGCGACAGAGAAAGAGAGACAGAGAGAGAGAAAGAGACAGAGAAAGAGACAGAGAAAGAGACAGAGAAAGAGAGAGAGACAGAGAGAGAGGGGTCCAGGGAAACAGTTTTGGAAAGTGACAGCACAGCACGGACACACAAACAAAAACAGACCCACAGTCACAGA
>OMKY01064108.1:0-12134 GCA_900302395.1 Bregmaceros cantori | reverse complement strand
ACACACACACTCTACGCCACTGTTTGCTTTGCTGCACAGCTGATGGCACCTTTTCCTGTTGGAGCCAGTTGTTTGATAGAGATAGTGAGCAGGGCAGGAAACAGCAGTGACCGAAGCTACCAGAGAAGAGTCTGTGTGGGGGGAGACTGGCATCTCCCAGCCCTCATATAAACACGTACCGTATTATCCACAGTATAGACGAGTTTACTCACCGAAATAAAAACACTGCCATTTCGTCCCGCCCTTTGTAAACCCAATTCTGGTGTCTGGATCGCAGCATGTGTAAAGTCATCGTAGTCGACCGAAGTGGCTGAATTTGTCACACGAAACGCACATTTTAAATCGTTTCTAATTGACGTTTTAATGTATATTGTCGGGATAATTAATGGTTCATTGTGAGTCATAATTTCACAAACATGTGAATGCGTTAATAGTTTTTATTTCAGCTCCCATAGGATCCCATTCATTCCGACTCTGTCGTTGGCGCCCCTAGCGGAGAGTACCACCGGAAGAAGTCGCGTGTGGGGTTTCTCTCTCTCTCTTACCGTAGAGCTCTCTCTACCTCTACTTGTCTCCGGATATACGGGTACTTTCAGCAATGGCACCGCGCTGTCGGAGGCTTCAACCCGGCTTGGATGAAAGCAATAGGATGACGTCACGCACGCTGCGTCTACTTATATACAGTCTATGCCAATTACCCATCATCCACCCGGCTTCGCTTGCCGTATTGAAATCCACACACATGACTTCAATTCACTCACCGATGTGGTCACGTGTTCTTCTGGACCAATGGGATGTCTGCATTCACTCGTGAGTCCGACAAAGATGAGTAAATGGAACGGGTCGCACATATTATTGAATCATGCGTTCATGGGGCATAGATCCGCACTATAGCAAGCTACCACCATCCTTTTTTGATAACAGAGAGAGGCCTGTACTCCCACTGAATAGACAAGTTCAAAAAAATGAGTCAGAACACAGTGAAATGACTGGCACCAGAAATACTCTTACAATTCAGCATTCTCCGCTACGTGCCGCAGCAGGTTGCACAAGATAATTTTTTAAAATGATTTGATAGCTAGAAGCCGCCCGCTCGCATCAGTATTGAACGCGTGTTTACAGACTGCAAGCCTAAATCCACAACCACGCCCCCGTGGTTATCGATCGTGACGATTGCGGCAATTTTCCGTCCTCGAATGTGCATTGTAACATGTAATCCCCTACCCTAACCCTAACCCCTACCCTAAACCTAACCCCTAATCGTAACCGTAATAAAAAAGCGCAATTGGCGGCATTAAAATGAAGAAGCAAAGAAGGCAAGTAAGCGGCAATAGGAATTGAACTCAGAACGCTAGTGTGAAGGACGCGGGTTTTCCTACTGAGCTATAGTGGCTTATGCTTAGCATGGTAGCAGACAGCGTTAAGTCGCTGTTGACTCCGCGTTCTTTGGCGGTGGGCGGGAGTCGCCTCGTTGTTCTTTCCAATCGCGTTGGATGGGCACTGAGCGGCAGGACACCAGGAGAGATCAGCTCCCCTCGCCAAGCGCGAGCACGGATACGTGGCAGTCCACACCGATGACTCGTGGCGGCCAGCCAGCAGAGCGCCGATCCAAGCAATCCCACTTCTGACACCATTGTAATGGCAGCTCAGATAAGGTGTCCACGTAGAGGAAATGACCAGTCTTGACACGGGAATATGTCTAAAGGGTTCATTTATTAAGCTATACTGGACATTAGCCGGGTATCGGCTAGCTAAGCTAAGCTATGAGCTAAGCAGGAAAACATGGCCGAACAACCCCATCAGGATGTATCAGTGATATATAGCTGATGGGTGGGGACATCCAATGATGTCACAGCTTGAAGCCAATCAGGACAATGGAGGCGTGACTCTACTAGTCACATTTCCATAACAACAGCGTTAATGTGAAAGGGGGATGAGAGACCGGGGACGAGCAGACGTCTAGTATATGATCGTGCCAGGAAGCAATCTCATGGCTGTGATCTCAGCAAGTCACAGCAACAAGGCGATGTATGTGGTCCTATAGACGAGTTTACCCGCAAAATGCAGGGCAGCAGGGAACTGGCATTTTGTCCTGCTGGCTGAAATGCAATTCCGGTGTCAGTATAGTTGTCTGTGAAAAGTCATCGTAGTGGACAGAAGTGGCTGAATTTGTCATACAAAACACACGTTTCAAAATCCGCTTACTGCAGCTCGCTCTGTGACAGATTACACATCATCCACCCGACTTCGCTGACTGTTTTACATAAGTATTAATGAAATCCATACTCAAAATCCAACTTGAAGTTATTCATCAATGTGTTCACATGTTCTTCTGGACCAATGTGATGGCTACTTCCACTGGTAAGTCCAACATGAATGAGTAAATGGAACGGGTTGCGCAGATTCTTGACTCAGGTTTGTGAGTCATAGATCCGCCCGAGAGCATTTGGGTGTGGAATAGCACACCGCAAGTTGCCACCATCATTTTTAAATAATGTGGTAGATGTGTGCTCCTGCCAAATAGACCTGTTGAAAAATAGTCAAAGACACATTCAGCCTAGAACTGTAACCGGAACCTCCCACTGAACTTGTCTATAGGCTGCAATATTTTGACAAAAACATGCATTTTGTCAATAGTTAATTGAGCATTACTAGATCAATGAGGAGGGAGAGCAGCTGGCATGGAGGTGAGTACATTTGGATGTGGATGGATGTACATCGATGTGTTGGTCCATGCCCCCCCAAAAAACAAATATGGATGCTACATGCAAAAAAGGCCCCAAAAATGTAGAGCAATGTGCCTGTCCCCGGATTACGTTTGGAATCTGGTCACCCTGTTATATAGTGTGATACCCATGGATAAACAAATCGAGTCTTCATCCAGTTTTCGTTAGATGGTGCCAAGCAACGCTATGCCCATGATGAAATTACTTCAACTCACAATATAGTGATTGACACTTTAAGGGAGATGCCCTGATCTCTAACTGCTAGAGTGGATTTATTTGAAATATTCAGCCACCTCTTTTCTAAAATATTTCAACATAAAATGTAAAAAAAAAAATGTAGACTTTTGAACGATCACCACCTCATGTTTGAGTTAAATAGTGAAATTCATTGAGCACAAGATGAGAATATTGTAAGGCCGCAAGGTATTGTGGGGTACACCGCTACCCACATGTGTGGCAGCATCGCCACTGTATAAATGCGATCTGGATGAACCTTGGCAATGGGCTGAGCTTAGCATGTTGCTGACTTAATTCTGGACGCATTACACCCACATACTCCTCCCTGCTCCTTTACTGGGGTCCCATTCCATTACAATATGTTCTTGACCTCAGCCCCAAATAAACAACCAGGATCATGCATTTAGACGAGATGTTCATCCATCCTTTAATTTTTAAATGCACAACATGATTTATAAAATAACAAAAAGCACATAAACAATACAAATACTAAAAAAAAAGAAGTGTGTAGTTTTATTTACATAGTATTTCACAGAACAAAATACACACCGCTTGCATTAGGCTCCAAGCAGCAATTTAAGACAAGAAAAAAGTGTTGAAGGTCCATCGTTGAACATTCAGCTGATGAACCTCAGAAACAAAGTTTAAAGAAAAGCACCACATTTTCATACTGTAATATGTCCTTCCCTGATTTCAGCTGAGTCCATATATAAATATCTTGACTCACCACTGCACTCCGAGTGCAGTACTACTTTGTTAGTATAACTTAGCTCCACAGAAAGGTTCAAGATAAAAGGAAATAAGGCTGTGCAAGAAAAGATTTCAAATTGAAATCGGATTACTTTGATTTAGATTTTTTTAAATATGTAAATCATCAAATTGGATTTTAATGCTTTCTCGGATAATTGCGGTGCATCAAACATAGTAATGAGTGATTTAGTACGGCACAACAATGAGTCACTGTGTCACTCTAGTTCTGTTGTAAACTATAATTGGATATTTGGATGCATTTAGATATATTTAATACTATTCATGAAATTATATATTTATAAAAGTATTATTATATTAATTGCATGCCAAATAGTGAGGTCGTTGTAATTAATTCCCAAAAGGGGAACAGTCAACAGACAAAATGTAAAAATGCTAATATATATTTTGACAGATACACATTTTTCAATTTCCATTTATTTCCCTTCAGAAATCAAGATTTGAATCTGAAATCATAATCCAATGCCGGTTCTTAGGGCTAAGCTATGCTAAAAAAGTACCACTGTGCACTAAAGTGAGTGCATGCATGGAGGCAAGGGTATTGATCGACTCGGCTAAGAACAAAGAAACACATGTCAGTATGATTCATTTTTTGTGGCATTTTCCAGCGTTTGAAATCTACAGGTGAGAGCGAAAGCGACGCGGTTTACGCAGAAAGCTGAAAATAAATCAAATTTGCCGTAGTTGCAGATAACGGCAATGTGCAATGAAAATGCACTGTGTACAGAACTAACTTGTCTACACCTATATTTAGATTATCTATCTAGACTTGGACGATATCCATATTTTGATATATTTATCACAATATTGTCAATGGAAATGTATATTAATTTAACACAAAAACACTCTATATTATCGCCAAAAGAGGCTAAATTACTTTTACACCTTTAATCATGTTTGAAGCAACCTCTATGGTGTATAGGTGTGTTGGCCACTGGGAGGCAAGTTTGTAGCCTAGGGCTGCTACTTGCAGCAAATCAGTTTTAGCAGTTAATAATGCAAATACTTGTAATGTGTTATGGTTTGTTATAAAATATAAACGTTTTAAATTATACAGTAGTGAATTATAAGTATATATAAATTATAATTATATATTAAGTCCCAAGTCTCACATACCGTCAGATCATCGTCAGGCTGTGAGATTATTGTTGTGTCTCAAATCGAACACCTCCGTTTTAAACGTTTCAGAAATGGTGCTGTGAGCCTGTGACGCGTCGGCACGTTGTGCTCCCAACATTGCATGCCTCCATTTGTTAGGACAAACAGAACTACAAGACATTAGCAGATAAGAGGTGAGTGTGCACTCATCCGCAATGTCAACATTTCCGCCACATAGGCAACATGGTGGCCGTTTAGGGCGTGTGTCCATCGGTCGCCGTCACTTTCAGGACACTGGAATTTAACCAACAATTCTGGACAGCGACCTACGCACTAAAAATAATGCACCAAGTGCGCCATTTGAGACAAAGTGTAAAACTGGAACACGCCCAAGGATGGACAAGTTCTGCTTCAGATCCTTTAAAAATGTAATATTATTCAAATTTTCAATTTGGTCACCCTACCAATATGAAGGACGTACCAAAACAATATGCAGAAATCTGAATTTTCTGCAAAACAAAGAAATAAAGAAACGGTACTCGCCAACATATGGCATCATTCTAAAAAAAAAAAAAAAAGGAGAAAACAGACTAGACCTGGAAGATATTAACATGAAATCAGACTATCCAAATTAAACTTCATCAAAAGCCTCTAGCAGTGTGCACATTTTCAATTTCCCACCATGATTCGGATGCAGCTGAATGATGCAACATTGTGAAATTGTGTATTCTTATTGGCTACAGAGCTGCGATACATCGCTCCTCCCAAGCTCTTAGACACTGAACTTCAAATGTTTGAAGTTGAGCATTAACATGTGTCAAAGAGCACCTTGGAGGTTAAGCACCATGACACAAAATTAAGTGTGGCTGATTATATTGTATTCAACCGGATTTAGGGGCCATGAAGTTGACGGTATCAGTCATGATTTGGCCGATTGGACACAGATTATTGTTTATTGTTTTCTTTGATCAATTGAATTAAATTCGGTCACATCAATTAAATTGATCATTTATTAATGACTTAATCGGTTGCAGCTCTAAACATGTGTAATCCAAAGAGCCAAATGTATTTTTGGTTTATTGCAATTATTTAATTTTTAAAAAGGTCAATACCCTCCTGGTTAGACACTTTGTTTTCCTCAGATGGAAAGACCCCCATGCTCCCTCTCTAGGGGCCTGGAAGATGGACCTCTATATATTTTTTTATTAATTAGTTTCGAAAAACTAAGCTAATCTCCGTCATGTGGAAAGCCATATTGGACACTCTTGCTGATGATTCTGGGCCAAAAAGTGTCTCTATTCATGTCCCACCTGGATTTTGATTCCTCCCTAACCCCTGCACCAACCTATTCTGTGCGTGGTGCATGTGTGGATATTTTTTTGCATGCTGTGAGATTGTCCATTTTATTGTCATTTATTGTATTGTATTCATTTTAAGTTCAAGTTTAACCGCTCACTGGAGCTGTGCAAGGTCCTTGCCTGCTTCAAGAGATCTACCATTGTCCGTTGTGGTCCAGTGTGGTCATAAAGGTGTTCGAGAAGCTGGTGCTGCAACACCAGAACAATAGATCGGCAGACGATGCAGTGAACATGGGTCCTACGTCACGTGGACTTGCCAGCGGCATACACCAGGATCCCATTTTGTCGATTTCAGCTCGGCCTTCAATACAGTCGTCCCTAATGTGATCCTCGGCAAGCTTACCCAGCTCTACGTTCCTGCCTCCACCTGCCAGTGGATACACACCTTCCTGACAGCCAGCAGCCAGCGGACTAGACAGGGGAACATCATCATCATCTTCCCCGAAGATCACAAACACTGGGGTCTCGCGAGGCTAGATTCTCTACCCTGCGCTGTTTTCACTTTACACAAATGACTGCTACTCTGGTGAGACAACAGTGAGGCTCCTGAAATATGCCACGATCGGACTGATCACTGGGGGCAACGAGAATGCCTACAAGCTGCAGGTGGACAGACTAGTCCGGTGGTGCCAGCTCAACCACCTTGAACTCAACCCTGATAAAACGAGATGATGGTCAACTTCTGCTCACCATACACGGTGACACTGTCCATACCATTGACTCCTTCAAGTTCCTCGGCTTGCCCTTCTCGAGGAACATGAAGTGGTCACCACATATAAGGCTCAGTAGAAACTACTTCTTGCTGCAGCTTAAAAATTGGGGGTTCACTGGCCCCGGTTGTACCTCTTCCGCCGTATGGCGTGACCTGTCATTTTGCTACAATGATGTGGGGGGGTCCTGTGGCCCTCCAATAAAAAAACATGTAAACTAAAAGAAGAGTCAAGTGGCAGTGTGCGACCAAAAGGTAGTTTTAGAAAAAAAAAATAGTCATGGTATGTGTGCAGAGTGACAACATTAACATCATCATTGATTAGGGCTGCAACGATTAGTCGACTAATCTTTGGCCCTTACTTTAGCCCTTTCTCCACTTCGTCGATTAATACCTGTTGTGTCGTGTCACACATTGCTCTATCTAAAAATCGCCTCACCACTAGGATGACGTGTTTATGGGAGATTTTTTTAATGCACTCCAGTGTGGAGTGTAGATTTTTGAAATCTGTTCTCACATGAAACATACATGTGGACATAGCCTGAATCGGCTTGTTTCTCATGTTTGTTATGTGTGGTGGTCCATTCGAGAGGAAATTATTGTTGCCTTGGAGCGGTCCATTTAGGGGATATATGGGGTAAATCATTTGATGCATGGCTGCTGACGGAATGTGGAATTGTCAGCCAATTTGGATGGGCACCAATCATGGCACTGACCTGACACTTACCGTCTGTGGGCATATAAAGTGTCCACCATCTTGGATAGGTGCTAACACGATCTTCAACAAAGAGCATATATGTCACGAGTCAACATGGAATAGGTTCAGCTGCTCACGAGGAAAAATGGTGGTGTGGTGAACACCGCTCGAAATACATGTGCACGGTGAGATGGTCTTAATATCCACATAAAATGCTAATAAGTACATTTAACTGCAATACGCTACAGGAAACACTTTTACTGTTGTTTTTGCCAAACCATGCATTTTTCTGTAGTGAAATGGATGGAATCGGTGCCTCGGAATCAGTGAAATGAGGTTGTGCTAGTTTCCCGGTCATTTTTTCCAATTAAGGGCCTAACATTGGGTTCTTTTAGAAATTCTGAATATTTTCTCTGTGACATTGTTCACATTGGTCTTGTAACTCATATAATTGAATAGGGTCACAGTAGATGTGGCGCCATGTTTACCCCGGTGGCTCAACGGCTACCCCTAAAAGCTGAGCCTATAACACGGATAGATGTTGACTCTTATACATATATACCCTTTGTATTCAACATCCCAAACAAAGAAATTCGCATTGAAATGGGATTAGGACCACCACAGGCAACAAACATGAGTAATGGACATATTTAATGTCAGCAGCACGGCGATTTGTATGGAATCCAAATGACATAAATGAAAGGAACTAGTTATTCCTAGAAACGACTATTCCTTTAGCGTCTGTGAGATTTGCGATCTACCAGTACCTTATACTCATTACAGCTTAAAGGAAGCCATGCTCGTTAACACTGTTAAACATACCAATGTGCTCAGAAAGATGGGAGGTCTAGATGTATTTTTACAGTCACTGTAGACCACTGTAATTGCTGCCATCCTGTCAATAAACATTGGATAAAGAAATAAAGAAAAGTAATTGTTGAAATAGTT
Source organism: Bregmaceros cantori (assembly GCA_900302395.1). Classification (NCBI taxonomy): domain Eukaryota; kingdom Metazoa; phylum Chordata; class Actinopteri; order Gadiformes; family Bregmacerotidae; genus Bregmaceros; species Bregmaceros cantori. Next base: position 3,593 of record OMKY01064108.1, on the reverse strand, counting down.
TGGCTTGAATCATGTTTAAACAAGAATACAATGTAATGAAAAAAAAAAAACTCCAAAAAGAAAAGTGCAGAGGAGCGATCATTATGAATTTTTGATTTTTGAACACGACTGGCCATCTAGCTTTGTTCACCCGCTAATCAAGAATTGGTAAACAAATATTGAATGAACTTGTGAATCTAGTGACATCGTTGTGAATCTTTACATTGCCCATGGTTTCATCATGCTAGCTCAAGCAGAAGTCTGTGTGTCGTCGTCCGAAGCTGCATCAGCTTCAGGCTCACATAAGTCAGGAGCGTCTGCGTGAGGGTCAAAGTGCAGCACAGCGGTGCTGGTTATCAGCACGGGTTGCACTGGATTTAGCGTTCCAACCTGTGGTTCGAGTTCGCTTATTTCCTCTTCGCTGCCGTAAAACACAGCCATGCGTCGAGCCAGTAGGCCTTCCTTCTCTTCAGGCTCCAGGGCCGTATCTCGCTTGGATCGGTGCATGAAAATGGCGTGTCGGATCAAGCGTCTCATGAGATGGCACCGGTATGCGTGCTGGATCGTGTTGGCGGCCGCTGCCTCTTCCTTGTGTCGCAGCGTAGTGGTGATGGGGGCGAATGAGTCGGAGGTGGGGTTGCTGGCGGCAAACTTCATCTTGATGCTCTCGTGCATGGCGGCCATCTCCGGAGTGTCTCCCAGCACCATCTGCGTGACGGCCCGCATCACGTCCAGGCAGTGGATGCGGTCACCGATCACCATCGGTAGGTCCATTGCGATCAGACGCAGCCGATTTGGCTTGGGCACGCGCAGAGGCTCTTGCAGCGTGTCGCAGAAGTCTGACACCTGGTCATATGCAATGAACTGCGTGCCCTCCATATCAAACTTCTCCCAGGTCTCGTTGAACATGAGGAAGTCCTCCTCACACAGAGCGTCACCACTCTCCTCTTGTGCCACATTGAAGTTCTCGAGGATGATGGCTATGTACATGTTGACCACGACAAGGAAGGAGATGGTGATGTAGGTGCAGAAAAAGGCCACGGCCATCGCGGGGCTACCGCAGTTACCCCGCACGTCAGAGCCCGGGTTCTCCACGTCGGGGTCACAGTCAGGAGAGTCCTGGTTGAGGATCGGCAGAAGCAGACCGTCCCAGCCTGCCGAGGTGGTGATCTGAAACAGACAAATGATGCTGCCGCCGAATGTCTCAAAATTGAACAGGTCGTCAATGCCCGCCTCTTTCTTCACGTAAGCAAAATTGGACATGCCGAAGATGGAGAAGATAAACATGATGAGGAAGAGCAGCAGGCCAATGTTGAAGAGTGCCGGCAGGGACATCATGAGGGCAAACAGCAGCGTTCGGATGCCTTTGGCTCCTTTGATTAAACGCAGGATGCGGCCAATTCGAGCCAGACGGATGACTCGGAAGAGTGTTGGAGACACAAAGTACTTCTCGATGAGATCTGACAGCATGATGCCTGGAATGATACATTGATTATTAGACACAGCGCTGTTTCAAAAGATTTCATTTTTCTAAGGTATAATTCATTAACACCAAACAGGCTGACATTCTTTTCAGAACACTAGACACCTTTTGAATATAATTGACACATTCTGTGTTTATGTGAAGGCTTCCGACTGGGTGGAGTGGGTATATCTATTCCACATCCTCAAAAGGTTTAGCTTTCCCCTTGGCTTTAGAATCTCAGTCAAGTTACTCTCCTCAACCCTACCATCTCTGTGATCACCAGGAGTTTTAACCGGTACAAGGAACGAAAACCGAAAACAAACTTTCACAGAATTTTATGAGGAGTGGAAAAAAATGTCTTCAACTGTTCCGGAACAGATAAGGAACATTCAAAATCCACTAAACTGGTCAATAACCGCTTAATTCCATTCTCTATATATTTTAGCATATCTTATGCCAGGGAGACTATTTCCGGTTGTGCGTCCACTTCGCTTCTGCCACAAGATCCTATTTGCACTGAAGTTTGAAAGTCCATTTTCTTAAGTTTACATTTTTAAAATGTAAAAAAAAATTATTGCGTTTTCAAGCCCCGGTGATCACCAATGTCCTTAAATCTGCCTCTTTCTCCCTCTATCATGGCACAAGAGATCTCTTCTATCAATAGCTGTGAGGTCTATATCTCAAGGCTTTGAGGGGAATATTCTGCCACGCAACCAACGTGCCTACCGGAGATGGACAAGATGACGACCACAAAGTCGAAGACGTTCCAGCCATTGGTGAAGAAGTACTGCCGCAGGGCGATCAGTTTGAGTACACACTCCCCAGTGAAGACGACAATGAAGGCCACGTTCAGCTTGAACAGAAAGTCCTCCTTCTCAGCGCTCTGGTCGTCCGTCTCAACCATCATAGTCACCATGTTCAGACAGATCAGCACCATGATGAAGATGTCAAAGAAGCGCTGACTGATGAAGTCAAACACCATGCCGGCCACCAGGTTCTGAGAGGTCAGGGAGGTCAAAGGTTATATGAAGTCAGAGGTTATATGGCCAAATGCAAGACTCGCAGTCAAAGAGTTGAAAGGTATTTCAGTGAATATTCTAGATGTAGCTACATTTCTTAGTGCTCCACAATGGGCATAGCTAATAGCTAATATCTACAAAAGATTATCCACCAAAAAGGCAGATATAGGCTGTGTTCCAATTAGCATACTTGCATTCTGCTTCGTGCACTACGCATTTAATGATGTGTCGCTTGTAGCGGAGTGTGTATCATTCAGTGAGAGAGCGTGCATGCCTATGTGCACGGCACCTCCGAGACCCTTGGCCTGACATATCACTGTGGAGCCATCAGCGATCATCATTTAGGCTGACCAATCAGTTTGCAGCATTGGCTGACTAATCCGTGGCCAGAGCAGTTGTGGCTGATTGAAGCTGTGCTTCATTTTTGAAGTAAAACTTGAAAGATGGGCCATCTTCTATGGAAACCTTGCTGACTAAGTAACCACAATTTTCATTGACGCTGATGAAGATCAAATAGCCCCTATACTCAAAAGTGAAGTAGAAAGCGCAATTAACAACAAATGTCCAGGGTTAGAGAATCCACACAGTGGATAGGCCACACCTAATACACCAACATAAGCTATGATGAATTCATGACAAGCGATAAAAGTAAACATCTTTAGCTCTCAATTTACAGCAAACAAGCTAACAGGTAACACTTAAGAGCTAACAGGTATCACCTAACAGCTAAGAGTTAACACCTGACACCCAACAGCCAACACCTAACAGCTAATAGCTGACACGTAACAGCCATCTCCTAAAAGTTAATAGCTAACAGCTAACACCTAACAGTCAACACTTAAAAGCTAATAGCTAACACCTAACAGCCAACACCTAATAGCTAACAGCTAACACCTGTCACCCAACAGTCAACACCTAAAAGCTAATAGCTAACACCTAACAGCCAACACCTAATAGCTAACAGCTAACACCTGTCACCCAACAGTCAACACCTAAAAGCTAATAGCTAACACCTAACAGCCAACACCTAATAGCTAACAGCTAACACCTGTCACCCAACAGTCAACACCTAAAAGCTAATAGCTAACACCTAACAGCCAACACCTAATAGCTAACAGCTAACACCTGTC
>OMKY01064088.1:0-13275 GCA_900302395.1 Bregmaceros cantori | reverse complement strand
GGGGGGGGGGGCATCTCGGGTTTCCTGAAGCAGACGGCAGTGCTGTGATGATGATGATGATGGTGCTGCTGCAGCAGCATCCGGTGTACATATAGTGCTTTATCTGGTCAATCTCTTCCTTTCTCTATCAGTTTGTCTCTCATTTGCATCTCTCTCTCTCTCTCTCTCTCTCTCTCTCTCTCTCTCTCTCCCCCCCTCTATCTATCTATCTCTTGGCATACACTACAGTGTGTAATGCCAAAGAATACAACAGTAATCTAAAAGATACAATGTAAATTAAAAATAATCATTGACATCATAGAGCAGGTTCCATGCATAATTATTGTTAATATATGAGAGCCTGTCTATTTGAGGAAACTCAAATTAACTAGGAGCAGCGGGAGGCAGTAGCTGGATGAGGCTGGGCTGCATCAGATATCATCCATACCCATGAACTAAGTCACACAGCCAGCATATATTCCACAAAATTCTTAGGCATTTAACTTCAGAATATCGAGGAACATGTTTTTTCTGAATATGGCTTCTCTTGCTTACTTCTTGCTCAAGTATCTGGGTGAGGCAGGGCCACATCATCAATTCCACCAATTCTGGTGGAATTGTCTGTGCTTTCCGTGCAGGATTCGAAAAAGCCTATGTGTATGCAGTTTTCCATCGTTATTGATAGGATGAGTCAGAAACGGGGTTGAAGAGATCGGGGGTAGACATCACATAAAAGCCGGTGAGTGGGGTAGAGCTCCCGACACTATTCATGCTGTGATCTAAACCTTAGCGTCATTACTATGAATGGGGTTGTAAGCACCATTTTGCTATTTTATTGACAAGATTAGTTTGAAAGTGGGACGTAAGAAATGGGGGGGAGTTGTTGCAGGAGTGCAGCACTACCACCACAAGACACTGACACACATATTCCTCCTTGGTCTGTTTCGATTCGGTAAACTGGCATATGATCGAAGGGGCATTTTTAGAAAATATTGCCATAGTAATAGTAGTCGAAAAAATCCAACAAGGACAAGATCACTGGTCGTGTTAGACTACGAATTTGCTCAAAAATTAATCCGGTACTGTAGCGTCAGTTATTATAACGGACTACACCCAATTCTGCTTGTGACACTGCCTGTACCACAGGCACCATACATGTGCCGGATGCGGTTGTCTTACTGACTGTGCCATAGAACCAACACTTATTTGGCATTCTCAGTCAGGCATTGTTGAAGGAGAGCGATGATGTGGTCTTTTTGCCTTAACGACCCACACACTCCCCCAAGTAGGTTACCCCCATAGCTAGAACTTGTGGTCCCTGGAATCCTTGAATCCCTTGTCATAAAAAAGGCAGTTGGCCGTTGAACTGACAGACAGACGTCAGGATAAGCATCAACTTTGGGAACATTGTTGGAGGAAGTGTTGGAATTGTGTTTCTGCGTGCATCTGTCTGTATGTGTATGCCTGAGTATACGTGAGGGAATAAAGTGCACGCACACACCTCTTCACAAATGTTGACGCATATCCCAACTATGCATGACAACAGGTGAGCTGGACCAGATATAACCTCACAAGCGCACTCTCCCAGCATGAGTGACGTTCCAGGTAAAACATTGATTGGAACGTTCTATCTCTCTGCAGCTCTCTCACATTCTCCATTTTATACCTACCCCCCCTCTGGCTTTACCATTCTCTACCCCAGGGCTATTCAATTATTTGTACAACTTGTCAGGATGCAAAACCACCAAATTTTCATAACTTACCATACTAAGTAGCAGACTTCCCATTAAAAGGTCTTCTCTGCTATGCAACAATGGTGCTTTCGCGTTTGTAACAAGCAACATCTGAAACAACAACACACAAATAGTGGTAAACAGCAGCCACCCACTTAAACAACACACATTTATAGTGTGTCTGTTGATGTAAAGAAGTAGTGTGTCTGTTGATGTAAAGAACAGAACGTCAGTTAGCCTCAGCCCTCAACAACACATTTCTAGTGTCTCTGGTGAGGTAAAGAGCAGCATCTCAGATAGATAAAACACGTTCGACCCAAAAAAAAAAGAAAAAATCTTTTTAGGATTGCTTTGCGGGCCAGAAAACAATGGTTGGCGGGCCGGATTTGGCCCGCGGGCCGCCAGCTGAATTGCCCTGCTCTACCCCTTTCACCATGCTTTCCATAGTCTGTCCACCCCTTACTTCGCTGCTTTATCATAAAAAGTCAGACATGAAATCTACTGACTAAAGTGTTCACTGTAAAGGCCGTAGCGGACCGCCACGGCCATCAGCATATTCTCGCGACCATAACAAGTCTGGCTCCTCCGATGAGCAAATAACGTTTCATTAAATGATCCCACTTTCTGAATCCAACCTGAGAGAAAATTCCATTCCAGTTCCATCAAAAGTGAAAGGTCTTGTGAAAGGTATTGACTGGTCTTTAAGCAGTCAATAAGCCATTCAACTGGTATTTTTGAATGTATTTCTCTGGCCATTTTCTCTTCAATCTATATACACATCTTATGCATACTTATGTAACGACAAGCTTCTGCAATCTGCGCCGCCGTCTCCGCGCCAGTGCTGCGGCAACCCGACAGATTTATGGGCGGTGCCGACGAGTAATGAGGCAAAAAATTAAGGAAAATGTGAAAACAAATTGAAGAGTTCGGGAGCTGACACGGCGACGACGCCCAAGCTGACGGATGCAGCTGTCGGTGTATTCATGGTGGTGGTCTCCGGTGACGCACAGCTACAGCGCAGCTAACTCGCTAAATGGATGTATTTGATTTTAGGAATGAGCAATGGCTGCATTATCCGCCGCACCAACTATTATTTTATTGAGCATAAACAAGCCGGGCTATTTATTACTGCTGGGCCCCCAAGGCAGTGTTTATTTACACGTTGATGTGCACTCGCCTTTCTGGAAGCGACCGCGTGACGGCTCCTGCTTCACTTTTTTTCCCCCCCCCAGTGTCGCGTCGTTGCCAGCGAGTGATTTGTCATTTAAATGAATTTGCCTGCCTCGCGCGGTGTCCGCGAGGAGGAGCTCCGTTTAATCTGAAATTTGATCAAGGGCAGCGCCGTTTGTGTATCTGGGTTAATTCAGAAGGCATAGTTTTGAAGAATTCTGCACCAAAGATTCCTCCAGAATTACATGTATTCATGCTATGACTAGAGCTTCACCGCGTGTTAATAATGTCTTGTTTAACTGTTGAGCTGTTCTGTAGATGGTTTGGGAATCTGTGAATAAACATATTGTAACGAAAGGCCGTCCCTCGTGGAGGAGCTGGGAATAGAGGAACTACAACGTCGGCAATAGCTGAACTCAGCCATTGCCAAGGTTAGTTCGGACTCTATTTAAGGAGGCGTGTTGGCCGGGACCGTCAACGGGCCGGCCCAGAATGCACCGCGCGTGCATTCACTTCAATATGATGAATAGCGCCTCATTTTTTGTAAGACAAGATTCTTATATTCAACATACTCCGTATGGATCAAGCTTATGGCAGACCTACCCATTTCCATCAGGTGGTTACTTAAGATTGGAAGGTGCAATCAGGATATTTGGCTGGACTCACACATCAGGAGGAAATCGTCAAATTTAGCCACTGCACTGAAGTAGCAAGTGTGGACACGTGGGGTTTAGCATGCTTTTAGCAGCTGTTAGTGATGGATCAAATGCAGGGCAGAAAGTTATCTGTATGTAATGCAATGACAAAAAAATCCTTTTTGGGAGGGATGGTGGTGGAGTGGTGCAAATGTTGAAGCCTTTTCTTCATGAAAATAACAATGTGTTATTTACAGTAATTTGTGAGAACATCATTGATCTCCATCACCTTCTACAGTTGCAGTTTTCAGTGAGCCGACGTCCAACCAAGTTGCACAAGCGCTTATTATTGCTTGAAACTCACTTTCTTTTTCTAGAAAGGTCTTTGTCCATGACAACCAAGTAATCATATCCGAAATTCATGCATTTCCTATCAACCCCATCCCATTCCCAAGAAATAAAAAATAGTCATAGGACTCTGGATAAAATTAAATCAAAAGCAATAATGCATTATTCATTTTGAGGAATTATTTTATTATTTTCAAGGTGTATTGGTTTCGTTTTGCTGGGGTGGTACCTATTAATCATAGACTGTATGTAAGTTATTTCAGAATAGAAATGAATAGCATTTGCCTGTTTCCTGTAAAGAGTTTCAATATTAAATATTATCACCACCATCATCCAATTACTTGGCCAATTTGTCAAAATATGTTCTTGTGACAGACCTAATCAAACCCCATTCAAAGTCTAAGGTAGCCTACACACGTGAAACGAGACATAGAAGTACAAGTCTATTTAGACAGTTTTATAGAGTTTCATAAGAGGGTATTTACTTTCTGGGAAGAAAAAAAATATGCATTGACACCTTTTCATATTTTGAAAATAACTTTAAACTCCTCATTTTGTCACACCAATTCTGTCTTGAGTTGTGGCTGACAAACAGTTAAGTGGCCAGAAGTTGAATTAAGTCCACAGCCTTTTTGCCTCTGCAACCCCTGTGTCCTTGCACACAATAGATCTTGGAATCTTATTTGTTTGTTTTCAGAAACTTAGAAAATAGATTTTGGTGAATAATCTGTTGTCTTTTGCTATTCAGGTCCACTTCATCTTTCAGGCTATAATGGGCTCTGCCCTACATCGGAATCACTAACGACAGTAGCTGGAACCATTTGTCCATGTCCAGTAGAGGTAGTTTTTCAATGTCTGTAAGAGATTTGGTAGGCTGTATTTTAAAGGTGCAGTAGCGAACATATTTTTGGTAACACGACATATGTTTTTCATCAATACATTTTTTTACTTCAAAAAGTTTGTAATATGGACTGTATAATAGTCAATTAATAGTGTTTATGGATTATTATCCTTATGTTTTTGCTGTTACATCATTTTTTCAGCGCAACTGCCATCATCTAATTTTGTTGACAGTGGGGACGAGAGCAGGGCCGAGCAGACGTGTGAGCGGAAGCGATCTTTCGGCGTTGTGTCTGCTGTGAACCAAGCCACAGCAACAAGACCATGTATGAGGCAGACTTGGGGGTAGTCCCTATGTTTTATGCTAGAAGTCACTTCCTTCAGCCAAATGTTCACATTCAATGGTCACACTTCTGAGGGGTATACAAATAAGTAAATACATACGTAGATGCTGAGATATCACACCCATTCTCATTCTAATTTGCTCCTTCCTCTAGTCAATCTATAAGTCAACCTCAATTACAATGTTGAATACACAGAAATGTTGTGTGATTTACGAATTGTCGGCCCCTGAAAGGTCTGGAAAGTACTACATAAACATTTTAATTAGTGGATACTCTCCAACACATAATAAAAGGCAACATTTTCCTCTCCAATAGTTGGCCAGCACAACTTAATTTGTTCCTCATTGACGCAGTCCCCTACCAGCAGTTTAATACCATATTGATTTTGTTCTTAATCCTTACATGGAAATGTACTGGGCGGAGCTGTGCCAAACACTTCATGCAATATCACACAATATGTAATATAGGAATGAATGGCATGTACAAGTTGTAATATAAAGAACACCAAGACGCACATTCTAATGCATGCATTATCGCGGAGAACCCCTTGATGTGAAGCTGAAGTGTGAAGTTACATATCCCAGCGACCTTAGGGCATTGTGTTTTTTTTTCTTTACATTGCACAGCAAAAGAGTGAAAAAATACACATACTTAGTAAATGGTCTAAACTGTAAAGTACTCAGCACCCTGAGGGTGTGCAATTAATTTTAAATGGACTTTGACATTTTTGTGCGGTGCCACAAAACTTTATCAACAATGATCTTTTTGGTGGAATTGATTTATTTCTCTATTTTTTTCTGTAACCAAAAACACGCCCCTTGTGTCACAAAATTTGCTGTTCCGCTAACTCCTCCCTCCTTAGCAATGGTAGCTATATCAGTCAAGCTTTTTCCTAGTTTCTCAGTATTGGTATGAATGGCAAGATCTCAGATCGAAGCAGACAAAATGAAAGTAAGGGCCTATTCAAACCAACATGTTTATCCTGGGTCCGACTCGCTCTTTTTCGAGTTGTCCCGGTTGATATGAATGCGGCAAGCGGGTCCGAGCGCGAGCTACATCGTCCGAGATGAGCCCTGCAAGACAAGGTGGTCTTGACCCGCGGGAAACGAGATGTCCCGCTTCCTGAATGGCTAATATTCATCCAATCAGCGAGCGACTGCAGAATACACGTGGAGATGTTTACAAATTTATCTCAGGTGTAAGCCGCGGCAAATTAATTTCTCGTAAGACACCGCCACCGGATACACCAGCATAATAGAAGAAGCAAGGCCATTGTGCATACGCCCCTGCTTCACAAACAACAACGACAAGAAAGTTACTACTGAGAGTAACACTGGATTACACAACTATGAAATATCTATATAAATGTCTTGTGTCTGCCATGATGACCGCTTTCTTTGTTATTGACATTTAATGCATTTATGTAGCGGGGTAGCCGGTATATGTATACGTCACATGGTAAACATTCGTTCTGCTCCCCCAAAGCTGCGCATAGCAAATGGAATGACAGCATTGCAGAAACTTCCACCTCTGGAATGCATTTTAAAACTAGAAGCACTCAGAGATTGCAATCCTCGCTGTAGTGGTACAAAAAAAATAGTACTTTTAGTGCTAGCACCCCAGATAATATCATTATGTGGCACCTAAAATGTAGCTGCCAAAATAGTGTGTATGTGTGGTCCTAGCCTTACTTCCTATCATCTAGTGTACTCGTCTACCGAGTATTGATGGCCAATGCGCTGAATTCACAATGGCTCTGAGCTGTTTCAGTTTGCATGATGCAAGATGCATGACATCTTCCCTGGCCGAGTGATAAGTGGCAAGTTTGGAAATGAGGGTCGGCTTCTAACAACTAACCTAATAATGCAGTACATAAAGTGTTGCCGGCTCGAATCGGAGGACATCCATTGGCTGTCCTAGAAACCTCTCATTTGCATAATTCATCCAATTTGCATGTAATGGACATTAGCCTAGATGATGTAGAGAAGCGACCAATGGCATTGGAGAGAGAGACAAAGTAGTATGTGAAGCATGGCCCAAATTTGGGGGACAGTTTGAGGAACAGCCCACCGGGCAGGAAGTAAAAAAAAAAGAAAGAAAAAGAAAAAACGTCCTCAAATCAACCCATTAATTACCAATTAGAGCTGCAATGATTAGTCGACTAGTTGTTGACTAATCAATTCCGAAATTCCTGAATTGGCAACCAATTGAATAATAATCAATCGCCATGGAATTCAATCATTGATATTGTCGTCAGTTTTGTGCTGATGTCATTTGATTAAATTCTGAAAATACAAAATATTAAATGGACACAATTGATAAAAAAGGCCAATTGATAGAAGGCCTTATGTGCCACAAGGCACGAAGTGGATAGGTAACAGGTAACAGGTAATTGATAAAAAAAAACATGAATAGGCAGAGAATTAGTAAACCTACATTCTAAAGAATGTATTTAAGTAACTTAATTGCTAGTTAAGATCAACCAAAATTGACTAGATTTTAAGAAAGAAGTGCTTTGTCTAGTTATTTATTTATTTTTCTGTAAAAATGTTTGTGCCATTTTGGGTATTTTTTTAAAGATAAGGTTGGCAGTACAATGCTGGCATTTTCAGTTCCTTGTTATTCTTGTTATGATTTCAGGCTCTCTGGTCTACAAAAATAGCAAGGTGAGAAAAACAACAACAGAATCACATGTAGCATGTTTTTAATTTTCATCAAGCAGGGCCGAACACGGCTAAACAAGATAAAACAAAGCACTTGAGGAGAATAGCGCTTGCCAATCCGACAGAGCAGTTAATCTCTCTCTCATCTCCAAATGGCAAGCAGCACATCGGGGCCAGCAAAGAAAGAGTCATTGTCGGTTCTAATAAACTGTGGGCCTGTAACAACTCAGAGGAACTCGCGTATGTTTGGAAACCCGCAGCCTTAATGGGATTTGCCAATATCGGTCCAATCAGTCTTAGCGAGAGGGGGCTGTGATCTCATTGGCGCACTCTTAGGATGAAAGTATCTGGCTAAATTAAGTTGCGTAATGTAACGTAATGCGATCTGTGGGGGGAACCGAGCCTGGCGTCGGGCACAGATCATTCAGAGGAAGCAAATAAAACGAGCCCAGACAAAAATTAAATTTGCCTTCATCCGCTCCGTCATACGTTTGTGTTTGGAATGTACGAAATTAATTTAAACAGGCAATTTCGGCATGGCATAGAGGACATGTTCTGTCCATCATTTAGTAATGTGGTTCTGTGGCATTATATTCGGCGGCTGTAATTTATTTAATTTTCCAAATAATTCCGTTGGTCATCATGGGATTCGGGTGTTATGCCAAGGACTCTCCAAAATACTTGAAATTAGGTGACATCGTGTTTCATTACATGTTTCACTATAACCACAAAAGAGTTGTGTGAGTCTAGGTCGGTTAAAATAGATGCCAATTTCAAGGACATAATGCATGACAACGAGACAGGCAATTGATATGAACACTTACATACCGCGGACAACACATAGTGGATTTGTGAGGTTATTGCTTTTAACAGCGTTATAAAAGAATGATGGACACCACAAGGGTTTGTTTTCTGTCTCACACATACATGACAAATGGACGATGAGTGATGAGTGAAAATATGACTGTTGACGTTTGTTGTTGCTAGACAATAGAGAAAATAGAACATTTGGTTCTCAATTTTGTGTAATCTATAATTACACAATTATCATTCATCTGTTTTTGCAATCGGCCCACCCATAACATCCAAATACACAGCGCCCAACTCCACAAACTTCACCTATCCCTGAACATTCATACGGCGGAAAACAGTGTTGGACAATGGGCATGATTAGACTGGTCTCTAATGGTTAAAGTGAATAATTACATGACTAGATACATGGATAATTCATCTAATATTGTTTGAATATGAACTCTTTGAATTGTTATTCAAAATCATTACAAATTCATGTCTTATTCTTGGGAAACATTTACCAAATATTTTTTATTGAACATGATTATATCATTCACATATACTCATAACATTAACTAAATGCGTAATAAGGCACACAAGTACAACAATATCCCGCGTCGCCCCTGCATTCTATTAATACAGGCTGGTATATCATGTTCTATTAGCATAAGCAAGGAGAGGGTAGAGTGTAGAGGGAGACCTCTAGCTGTTGCGATAAGCGAACCTGATAACGCGCCCTTCCTGTATATACAGCTGACCCTTACCTACACGTGTGCTCCACACACATGTTGTGTGTGTGTGTGCGCGCGTGTGTACGTGCATGCATGTTGGACGATGTGATACAAGCTATCTTAGCAGACTGAATGCTATTTCTGAAAGGCATACTGTATGTATTAGGCAGAATAGGAGCCAGACACACTGCAACGTGCAGTAAGGGTCGCTGAAGTTTTTTTTATTGTACTATGTGAATGTCGAATGATGATAATAATTCGTTATGCTACTGGATTACTCATTGCATGTGACTAATGAGTCAGATTACGTTCCATTACTAATAAATTAAAATCCACTTAAGCATAAGATTCATAGGGGTGCGCGCGGTAGCAGAGAGAAGTTAGAGAGCGCACCACCCAGGCCATTGGCCGAGCAGCGCCACGGGTTCCAATGCCCTCTCCGGCTTTTCTGCAATGTCTCCCCCCCCCGACTCTTCATCCCAGTTTCTGATTTAATCCTGTCATTATCTCCCTCAATAAAGAGAGAGAAAAAAACGGCACTTGACTTTGAAAAAAGAAAAAAAAAAACAAAGAAAAAGATTCATATTTCTTTTACAATTACAGGGAGCTACATCGCTACCGGAAAACCTGTGAAGGCTGAAAGCAAGAAAGAGATGCTCAAAATGATATCTTAGCATGTGCCTGTGAGTGGAGTCGTGACCACGACATGTGGCTTGCAATCAACTCATAATATAAGTTGATTATAACAACTTTGATCATCCTCGCCCTATTTCTCGCTCGGTTATATAAAGTAGTCTATTTTTTTTTTCTTCATTTCTCACAGCTGAAGCAGCTCAATGGAAAACAAAAGTCTCGCCTGCAGCCTCTGCCGGCAGCTAGTTCAAGGTACCTCCCATCAGCCAGACGCGTCCCGCCACTTCAAGGCCCAATCAAATTGTATAAACACACGGGCGACGGGAGACGTGGGCGAAGAGAGACGACGGCTGCGCTCAACCGCGTCGGGTTCATTATTAACAACGGCGAGTATCACACTCTGCTCTCCGAGACGCAAGACAAGGTCAAACGGCCACAGCTGCGGAGAAGAATGGATACGCCGTGAAGACAGCTGTCCAGAAAAGAAAGGTGATTTGATGGAGGTTCGAGCTGTAATATTTATCTCACCTCGGATTTTAAAAATAACCAAAAGCTCCTTGACCTTGAAAGTTCATTGCGCATTCTTGGGGGGTATGTGTGCTCAGCGCATTATCATGCAGTCATGTTACCCGATGACTAGGGGTGCACTGACCACGTTTTTTTGCTCCCAATCCGATCCCGATCCTTTAATTTTAAGGATCGGCCGTTCCCGATCTCCGGTACCGAGTCCCGATCCCCAATACAGAGTCCCGATACAGAGTCTTGATCCTGCAAAAATCGGGAGTACCCAACCTATTTGGCACAATTATCAATTTCAATAATAGTAAATAAGTAAATTGTCAAAACTACCGATGACTGTTTGTTATTGATGACTTTAGAGCTGCACATATTCGCAAGACTGACAATATGACTCGTACCTATCATTATTAAGGCAATTTTATTGAATGAGATTATTAGAGAATGTAGGGAGAGAGAGAGAGTGTCGGATCTAATATCCAGAGTGAACAATTTAATTCTCAATCTGCAGTTTTAGGATTAAAATAGATCATGCTATTTAAATATAATTAGATTCATACAGTACAGCCATAATTAAATAGGCTGGGAATATTCAGACTGGTTTTACATTAAGAATCGTGATGAATCGCACATGATAACTCAGTAATCGATCAACCAATAGATAGTATAAATATGAATTAATTATTGTCCACAGTACGTCAACAATATCCCAATACATCCACAGGCGTCACAGGATGAAAACCAACAAAAAACGACTTGTTGTTACCTTGTTGAGAACATAGCCTTTCCTTGCAGAATGGTCGCATTCACACTAGCAGTGTGTAGTCCGGACTTCAGGACTTTCCAGAATAGTCCAAACTAGGGGTGTCACGGTATGAAATTTTATGGTCACGGTTATTGTGACCAAAATTATCGTGGTAACCGGTATTATCGCGGTATAAAAAAAAACAAAACTTCCCCCACGCATCTAGCCTGGCGAGCCACAAACATCGCATCGTCCACGCATCGCACATCTAGCGCATCGTCCATGCATTGGCAACACACCAGTGAATGGCTTTTGCCTCGCCGTTGCTCGACCCTTACATTACAAAATAAAGACAAAGAGATGGAATGTACGTAACCATTTAACAATCATCAAGTTTGTCTATGAAATCTCTAGCTAGAAATTAATGTATTTCCCTACAGTTGTAATGTTGCTGCAGGAAAGTGTACCTTTTAAATTGTAACTCTGAGTTATTAAATTTAACTAGAACTAATGCATATTGCACCTGGATAAAAAGTGATGCGTCTTTGTCATCATTATCCAATTGGATTTAATATACATTTTGTGTTAATTGACTTGACTTGTTAAGTTAATGTGCAATTTAAAAAATGTTAAAAAAAAATAATAATAATATTTACATACATACATTTTGTTATTACTTTTATTATACAGATAATAATGGCATAATTCTGAGTAATAATAACTTTAAAATTAAAACTATTGATATCACTTGTCGGGCCACAGTTGTGTGGTTCATTACAGCTCCGTTTTTGTCTAGGGATGGATGATGTAGTGTGTGAACCTTAAAGCGATCCATACGTCATAAACTTGCTCCTTGATTGATTGACTCTAATCCCTAATTTAACCCCTAATTTAATTAACATTCTCGCCTAACAATAACCCCTAATCTTAATCCTAACCTCTTACCCCCAAATCAAAAAACCTAACCTTAACAAAATAAGCGGGTCTTTTCTTGGGAATCGCACACTACATCATATTTCAGCAGTGTCCGATGCGCTCTGTTGTTGTCAATGTGCTCTGTTGTTGTCCTTTCAGCATGTCATGAGACTGACCGTATTCAACACGTGGCTCGCTTATAAGAATTTTAAACTGCGAGTTCACGCGAAACAATTAACACCTCCAGACCACCTCCCAAATGATTGGGAGAATAACAAACAAGTGAAATGGAATTCAGTGGACCGATTTGCCTGTCCAACTACTCCTGGATGAACATCAAGGTGAATTTCCCTGTTAATTGGGTTAATCGAGGTACATCTTTGTCATGCAGAGCTACTCAGCACTTCAGTATGGCAACACTATGAAACACAATACTATGATTACACTGGTTTTGTGATAAAGTTAAAAAAAAACATTGGTGAATGATATTGATAACATTAATTCCAAGCCCACAAGGATGGACTCTGTCAACGTCACTCAAATAAGAGATAAGATAAATTACAATATGTCGATTATGTGATTATTTTTGGCACGTCAGCTGAAAAGCACTCGGACAGTGGTCATCTTTCATATTTCCTTAGCGAATTTCTCCTCAATCCGTCTTCACACAGACTTTGCTCGCCGCTGAACCCTGAATAGATTTGTAATGCCCCAGAAACAAACCAAAAACCAAAAAAAAAAGGTCATCGGCTAGCACAAGAGAATGGGGGCCGAGGAAGTAGAGCTTTTAAGCCCCCCGTTTGAAACGTTGTCACAATGGGGCCGGAGCTTCTTGTCGCAGACAGCCTTTCGCTCAGCATAAGCACGCTGAGGCAGGCAGAGGGCAAGCGACATGCCTGTGTGTTCCACTAATGAGCTTCTCGGAGGGGCCCTTGTGGGACAACGCTAAAACCCTGCGCTGCACCGCGTGCCGCTGTGGGCCGCTTTAATTGAGGGAGGCGTCACGTTTAACAGCATGGGGCGCCTCTCCCTAGAAACATCCATCCGCTAGCGGCAGTGCCCCTGATCTGCCCCCGTCTCCCCAGCTCAGAAGGTGTTGACTCAAGTTCGGAATCCACTTTTGTTTTCCTGATGTGGATGATATTGTCAAATAATTGTTATTGTCAAAGAATCCACAAAAATGTGCAGCAGTGAAAGAAGGAATATCCAACATTGTAACAACATTGTAATT
>OMKY01064022.1:11252-28388 GCA_900302395.1 Bregmaceros cantori | reverse complement strand
AGCTAAATCAGTCTAGGTTGTTAGTAATATATTCAAACAATAACATTGACAAACTAACATTGAAAAAACATACAATTTTATTTTTAGTACTTTGTACTTTATACTTTCAAAAATACTTTTTGAGTACATTTCTCAGCCTGTACTCTTTACTTTACTCAAGTAGATATTTTGATAAGTACTTTGCAGTCTTACTTGAGTTGTTTTTTTACTAATGTATTTTACGCGTACTCAAGTAAGAAATACCGGTACTTTTGCCATCTCTGTTGATTTGTGACCATAAGTTGTATACTTTTTGCACTGAATTTTTGGCTACTTTGAGTCCACTATGTACGGTATATTAATTGCCAGTAATCAATCAGAAAGTACTACAAAATGGCACATTTAGTGCACTATATAGTGAGTAGAGAGTGATTTTGGACACAGCCTATGTAATCATGTCAACCAACTGCCAGTTACTGCAGGTATTCTTGTATCCGTGAACACTGTTTCGATCGATGCTACGTTATGCAGTGCATGACAGTGATTGTCAGACAGAAGATTCTCTGCACCTTGACCTTAATACGGCTTTCACAATATCTGTATCCAGGCGACTAGCACAGAGCCTTCTTGATCAACACATCACATCTGTTCCTGTCTCTCCAGTGGCATAATCAGTCGTTAAGGATAGTGGGGTGCAAACAGACATGGGCAGAGTAGCCATAAAAAATTACTCAAGTAAAAGTATTGTTACCTCAGCAAAATATTACTGAAGTAAAAGTAAAAAGTAGTCATCCAAATAGTTACTGAAGTAAAAGTAAAAAAAGTATTCTACAAAAAAGTTACTTAAGTAGCGAAAGTACTGAGTAAGCTGCTAGTGCCCAACTGAAAAACTGCACTTCTCTTAACCAAAGGAAAATCCTGTTAAAAAAATTGATGTATTCGAATCCTACAAAATGAATTGAGTTTACTTTGAACACCTGTTTTCTCTTTTTGTTTTGTTTTGGTGTTTGTTTGTTTGTTTTTTCTTTCTTTTCCTTAGTTTTGGAGATGTTTGCACTTGTTGTTATATATATTATTATAAATGGGGTCCGGACCTGATAAGCCACTGGCTTCTTCCGAACCCTTTTGAGTGGAAGCAATAAGTATCACCTTTGTATCGATCTATGTTTGATGTTTGCCGCTCAATAAAACATTCATTCATTCATTCATTCAAAAAAGATATAGGGTGCTGACCAAAAGTTCGAAGTCAAATTTCCAGTCTATATCCATGACCTGGCAATACAAGTGATTCTGATTAAGCCATTACCTAGGTAACCAGCATGTCTTTTGTAATTCTTCTGGTTGGAGTACTTACACTCATACCCGTACTACTCTCATACAGACTACTGTACAGAACCGCATTGTCTGTGGAAAGGAGGCTGAAGTTGGCAGCATTTTGGCCAGTGGGCACAACATGGACAGAGACTAAAAGTGACACAGGCAACTAACTGCACACAAACAACTAATTTGATTAATTATTTAATTCATCATCTATCAATTAATCTGTGATTATCAAAGCTGAGTATACATAGATACATTCGAAAGTAATGTTTGTGACATGGGCCAGCTAATGACGTATTTAAACAAAGCCGATTACTCGTCATGCATCTAATTCCGCCAGTATCATCAATAATAAAAGTTATGTTTGTGTTATTGTTGTATTTTAAGATTTCCCCCAGGACATCCAGCAAACGCGACGAGCTTCACGACTAGAGCCAGACAGTGATCAAGAAACCAAGGCCTCACAGAATGCAAAGGCTCCGTCTCCTAATCCCTTCGTCCGTCGAGGTTGTCGATACCTCGGGGTTTAGGCACGGGCTGACGCCCGTCTGAATCAATACCCAAAAGTGTCGGTGTTTGACAAAGCAGCCTCATTGCTTGAAAACTGACTGCCCGTTGAAAATATCTAACTTCTATACATGGAAGTCAATATGCATGAATTCCATTTACAGCAAAATAGATTGAGCACAGACATGCCCGGCGCCAGCCATGAAACATGATGTGTAAAGACAGAAGTCTTAGAACAGACAGGCTTCTGTAGCATCAACTCAGTGGCACGATTCTCTGCTGGCCGAGAGCGGTTCCCAAGCGCCCTCTGACGTTTGCGAGACATCTCATTTCACGGGTTGACGTTCAGGGTTGGGAGGGGTTACTTTTGGATTACTTTTGAGAAATGTTTTATTTTTAACAAATAACGTACTATACATTGCACGTGTTCAACTCATAATATAGCCTGAAACCACCCTCAATGTAACAAATTAAAACATTTGGAACACATCAAGTTATTGGTTCAAATGTTTTGATTAAAGGATAAATAATCCTAATAAAAATCATACAGCAAATAATTGAACACATTTTTGGTTGTTCTTAATTCATTATTATTATATATTATTATTTATTTCTACCTATATTATGTGTTGAACGCCTGCAATGTATAATAAATTATTTGTTAGAAATAAAACATTTCTAAAAAGTAATCCAAAAGTACCCCCTCCCAATGACATTAATGCTTGTCTGGAAAAGTAAACCTCTTTGCATTGTGTCGAAGCAGTGGATACATAACAAAGAGGTGGATACATATACCAATCTTGACTACCTAGCATAGCTTAGTCCCATGGCACCAAACGGGGGTGAAGAGAGTAACAGCAATTAAAAGGGGCAGATTGGATATAAATGTAGAGTGCGGCCCATGGACGATAGGTCGAGCAGTGCCACGGGTTCTAATCCTCTCTCCAGCTTTTCTGCAATGCCTCCCCCCGAATCTTAATCTCAGTTTTCGATGTAATGCTGTCATTACCTCTCTCAATAAAGAATTTTAAAAATGGCGCTTGCGCTTGATCACTTTACATATATACAGACACGGAAGTGCGTTACATCCGGCGTGACAAATGCCAGCCCCCTGTATTTTGCGGGAAAACTAGTCATTTAAAGCTGTGATGCAAGTAGCAACGTTTGGTCACCAAAAAGTAAAATGCAGTTATTTTTAGTTACTTTTATCTTTTTTTTCCACATTGTTTTTCCGGCGCAAGCGCCATTTTCTCACTTTATTGACAGCGTCTTATTTGTCGGGCTGCATAATCCAGACCCACCAGGTTGTCCTGCCATGAGCGATGCCTGGATGACTAGCCGGTCTAGTGTTGCCACTCGAGTGTGTAGACCCTGGTGGCTGGCAATGTGTTTTAGTCTGGAGAGTTTGGGGTTGGAGGAGATAGATAATGAGCTGTGGCCATAAACCAACCCGTGGTGGAGTAGGTCTGGTATAAACCAGTAAGCTTGGCAGCACCAGGGACAATTTTATCTTTAGCTATGAATCTAAGCTCAATTTAGCTGCAAGAGCAAGGTGGCTGACGCTGGCAATTGTATTATCGCTGACCTCAATGACTCCAAATTATCATCTAGAAGATGTGGCACGGTCGTCTGATGTCGTTATAAATGTTTTTATAATAATTTTTTATACTATTTTATAATTGCTATAATAGAACATTTTATATGTTTCATTTGTCTCTATTCTTATCTATACAATTCTGTATCAGTTTGTCTCATCTGTATCCATGATAAGGACCTTTAATTGAAGAATTACCATCAATATATTAATGGCTTCAGGTCTGTGCGACAATACGACACAATCTACGCCATCAATATGTGACAAAAATAAATAAATTAAACATCACCTAAAGTCCCAACTCAAACTCACCAATGATCTCAAAGCAGTTGGCGAAGAGGATTATCTTCTTTGTGGTGCGCGTTCTGTCGGACAAGTGTCCAAAAAACGGGCCCGACAGCAGTCCACTGAGACTGAAGGCTGACAAACCCAATCCCAGGAAGTAGGGTGCCGCTCCCAGGGTCTGGAGGTACTTCCATATGGTGGGCAGGATAACCGCTTCAGTCACAGACAAACATTTTGATCATGTCGAGGGAAGTCACAATTACAGAACTTGGTGGTACAATTAAGGTGGATTGTCCTACTCTGGGCCACTGCCTAATGTGGGCCATCTAAGCTCCAGTGGTTCTGGCTCTTCCCTAATGAATGTCAGTGAAACTATGGTAAAAGTCTGTCTAACAGTTCAACATTACATTTCACTGTCCTACCTCAGGTAACTGAGTAACACAAATTAGGAAGTTGCAAAAATGGCCCACATTAGGACAATCCACCCTATTCTAAAAGAAATAATGACGACTGTGAATAAACTACAGCAGCAGCTAATTAATTAATCATTTAATTGCACCACAACAGGCTCCTCCTTGCAAATACTAAAATGGAAATGTTGGTGCACAATCTGCCCTAGGTTGCCAAGATTGCCCTAATGTGGGCCACTGCATAATGTGAGACACCTAAACTCCAGTGGCTCTGGCTTCTCCCCAACTGTTATAATCCTTCATTTAAATGAAAATAATCGTTCGTGGTCTGACAGAATGAACGCCATTCATCAATCCTTCTAGGATGTCAGTCGCCACTGTACCACATTAGGAAACTGACTGACCCACATCAGGAAGTTGTAAAAAAAAAAGGGCCCGCGTTAGGGCAATCCCCCCTAAGTGGAAGTGGAGATAGTGACACGTCAAAATGTTTGCAATATTAATAACGTATTGGTTAATAATCGTTCCGATTTTAAAGAATACATAAATTAACAGATTAATCGATTAATTGTCTGAAAAATTAATGTCTGTGCCAGCAACTACCCAGTGTTATTTTTTGTAATTCTATCAACTTTCAACAAATGTTATTTTTAAAATTACAAAATCTAAAATTGCAGCCATTTCTCAACACGCAATAAAGACAACCCACAGTTTATGGCATCTGCTAAGTCGATCAATTGCGCTGTATCAAATTACACACAATATTATTCTGTTTGAAAAATAGGAATCCCTTTAAATACTTTTGGTATACTTTAAGGCATACAGCTCCTCATGGAATGGTGCTGTATGTTGGAAATATTACAACGCTATGAGCAACAAAGGGGCCCTGGTTAAAGTGTAACCGCTTTCTTTTCACAGAGTCAAGTTACTATGATGTTAGCTCTGTGTCTTACATGAACCTTGACCAGTTCCCCAATATAGTCAATATAGTTCCCCAAAGCAAAGAATAGTTCCACAATCCACACGTTGCAAATGTTAATGGGGCCTCCTAGACAACTTCATTAAACAGTGGTTGAATCAGCTTGATTTATTTTAAGAGTCTTTATTGTTGTTTTATCACAACCTTTGTTGTATTTAGATTTATTCAAAAGCTTTTTGACCTGACACTTGTGTGTGATAGACACTATGCATGCCAATTGTGTTATGATGTTATTTGGGGCACAACCTACGGTAACTGTACCCGCACAATGTAGCCGTGTTGTACTTTATTTAATCTGCCAAGGAGGTGATGTTTTTGGTTGCGTTTGTTTGTTGATTTGCCTGTGAACAAAATTAATCAAAACATTACGGAAGGATACTCATTAACTTTTGATCAGCGTGAGGGTATTGACACAAGGAACAAGGTTTCTTGACTAATGGGAATAGGGAACCTTATGGTGTTGGCGGAGGTTTGTAGTTTCATGCAATGTGCAGACAGTGCAGTGATATTTTTCAGATCCACCAAAAATTCAGAACAAGTTCTATCTAAATATAAGAGCCACAGCTTATAAAATCTGTTATTTATAGACAAGTTTGGCGAATTGGCGGGTAGTAGTCTGTCTGGTGCCTGTCACTATGCTAAGTGTTCTGATTTTATTTTGAACTTGTCTATTCAATGGGAGCCAACACCTCCTGCATTAGTAAAAAAGGATGGTCGTAACTTGTTGAGTGCTATTTTACACCCAAATGTACTAGTGCGGATCTATACCCCACTAACATAAGATTCAATAATCTGCGCAACCTGTTCCATTTACTTATCTTTGCAGACTGTGATCACGTTGGTGAGTGAATTAAAGTTACATTTTCTGTATTTCACCAAATGCATGCAGGGTGAGAGTGAAGCAGGGTGGATAATGAGTAATTGGTCACAGAGCGAGCTGTAGTACGCGGATTTCGTGAAACTGTGCGTTTTGTGTCACTCTGGTGTACTAAAATGACGTTACAGAGGCTTCGATACAGACACCAAACATGTGTTTGGAAAGTCCCAGACAAAATAGCAGCACTCACCGTAAAATACTTTAAGCAAATTGCCGCTGACCACAGATAAACGTATCATTATCATTGGCCATGGCTGATAATGACTTCATCTGGTCATTGTGATGTAATCACAGATACCCAGCCAGGCAGACCTGCCTGTCGTGATAATGGACTGATCTTTCACTAGTACGATGTGCAGTCCTGTTTTAAAATTGATCACCGATTGGTGAAATAGTGAATGACTGTGCTGTGATTTGAATGCTGTTGTGTACAGGTAGGTCTGCTGAATCTGATTGTGAACTATGCTGTGACTTGAAAATGAATGAAAGAAGAACATGAACAATGTCAGACATCTGTGACAGAAGATAGGGAATTGCGGTGTCATTCCCCATCCAAGAGTCGCACACCGTTGAAATCAAAAGAAGAACTGCCGGGCGTAGGGTCGTGGGCCACCATCAACTCTTTTCACGCTAATCATTTTGACACTATGAAATGTGCGCTGAAGTTTGAAGGTCCACTAAATAAATGATATCTGAAGAGGACAACTTATAACAACTTAAACTAGAAGCACTCAGAGATTGCAGCCCTGCTGTAGTGGCACAAAAATAGTACATTTAGTGCTAGCAGTATGTGGTATCAAGGCAAGTGCTCGTAGAGTAGCACAATTGCGATTGATGCCACCGGCAAACATAGCAACGACATTTCCCAACTGCCACTGCGACCCGGAAGTCATGACTGTAGTAAGCGCCCAGTGATCTATCGGTAAGTTGGTGATTAAGTATGATTATGTTACTTATAGGCTACAGAAATGCTCCAAAATTGAATTACTTCTTCTGTGATTTCCGCCAACGCAACAAAAACGTTTTCAGTTATCCTGGCGACAAACCAACTCGACCAAATAAAAAACATAACTTGCTTCCACGGCACAGCCCTGGCGCAGGTAACGAGCTTCTCTACTATACTACTATTTTGTTGAGTAGTACTGGTAGTGACCTTGTACATAGAAATCAAGCACATGGTTTCCAAGTGCTGCTGTCAACCGGCAACTTTAATTTATATAACGAACAGCAAACCACAGACTGTAGACGTGTAATAAGCAGCACATACGACATAGCCACCGTAGGGTGGATTGCTCTAATCTGGGCCATTTTTGCAACTTCCTAATGTAGGAGTCAGTTTACCTAAGGTGGGACAGTAAAATGTAATGTTGCACAGTTGAACCTGAACCTAATGTTAGACATCACCATAGGCCAGAGACACTGAAGTTTATGTGTACCACATTAAGCAGTGGCCCACCCATATTAGTGCAATCCACCATATATATTTGGCTGATCCTGCGGTCAGTGGTGTCTCTTTGCATTGAGCTTCAGATGATGTAGCTTCTCTGTTTAATGGACTCACTGAACATGTATTCATTCGTTCTTCTCATTTGCAACTAAATCATAATCATATGTCCCATGTTGATAAATAATTACTGGCTTGCTGTCACTGTATTGGATTGACTATGGCACGAAGAGAAAGACCTTACCATATTCAATGCCACTGAAAAGGAAGATGAGTCCGATCGTGATGTAAGTCAGCCTTTTTTTCTTGCGATAATCCATCGCTGCGTGGATTGGGGACCGCAAACTTAATATCGCCGACTGTAACTCAAATAACTTTTCGACATGTCAACAGTCAATGAATTCGGAACCAGTCACCCAGGGACGGGCAAGTTGATCCAGGGCTCGCTGTATCCAATTAAACCCGACTGCGCAGGCATTCTTGTGGAACTGGTCGGTCTTCGGCCGCGGTGCAGTGCAAGACTAAGAATTATGCTAGTAAAACAGCCCGGGGTACTATAAGTTTGACATGTCAGTCCCTGCGCAGCACTGACAACAGCAGCAGGGCACCAGAGAGGAGGAGCGCTCTGTGGAAAGCCGCGATTGTTTGGAAACGCACCGCGCGTGCGCAAAGACGCAAGGTCGTTGTATCCTCGCTCAGCCTCTATTACATTTTTAAAATGCATTTCTATTTTTTTTTTCGAGGGGAGGGGGGTGCAAAACACAATGATGATTATAAATGGTAGTTTGGGTAAATACAAGATACACGAATTCTGAACAGCCAGCGGCGCGTTCAGAATTGGGAATGCCAGTCACGTGATAGTTCCTCATAGACAGCAGTCGATGAGGTCAGCAAATCCGACGCCGGTTCACGGGCGGCGGGATTTTCGGCATTGCGACACGTGCGCGTCTAACAACGGATCGTCCACGCATCGCACGCCGGCGATCTAATCGCGTGCGATGCGTGCATGATTCGTTGGTTCTGGCTCGCTAGAACTCCGGCGGAAGATAGCACATCCCCCTTGATTGTTAATAAACTAGCTACCATTGATGGCTGTATGTCATTGCCTATTGTGACATTATTAGGCTGCCTAGTGTGCAATGAAACAGCATGAGTCGAACATACAATAAAGATCAAGTCACCTTCCAGTCTGTAATGTTTAAATTACGTTTTTAGTTTAGTTCAAGACAGTTTATGTAATCTGCATTTATACAATAATTTCCTATGTCTTGCTCTCTGCAATCTTCATGGCAGAATGATGATGACGATGATATTGATGATGACAATGATGATAATGATGATGTATTGCATATGGATTGCATCTATTTTTTATGCTTTTACATGTACAGCACTCTGTGTACTCGTACTATGAAGGGTGCTATATAAATAAAATTTTACTTACTTACTTACTTACTTACAGAAGGCAACTTTGCATTTAAGAATGGCCCGACTTTTTTCGCACTTAACTGTAGCAAACATGAGACACAAAAACAATAAAACATGTTTTTGTGACAAGAGCCATCTGAATACCATGTATCATAAAATAGCTTAACAGGCAGGTTATATTGAACAATTAGCATTACCTATAATGGTCTGTCTGTCGATGTTGACCACAGACTTTAATGATCACCATCACCATTGGCGGGGTGAGCAAGACAAATGGGATAACTTCTTTGGCGGCATTGGAACACAGGGCAAGGGGAAGCCCAGTTTAATGTGTCTGTCAGCACTTTTCCTCAGTGGGCGGCAAAGTGAACTTGAAGACAAGTGTTGGGCCAGCAACCATCATAAGTAGCCTGAAATCCTGTGACTTCCATTAGGGGGCAGGATGAGGATGGAGCCACGACACATAGCAGCTTTGTGGGACGCTGCTTAACTCAATTTGACCGCGCGACTATCCCGATTAGGAAAATGCCCACTATGAGAAAACGGGACAATGTTTTGGCTATGATGGCCTCGCTGGGAATCTAAACCATCTGCAAAAGCACAAACTGGTATTGCCTACTACAGACTAGTACAGCAATTTTAGTTCACTAAGGCTGTCAATCCTGCCTCAACATACAATTTCAAATTCTTCTGATGGTTTGCACAGTATGAACTTGTGTTGATTTATATCACGAGGCATTCGATTCGTAGCTGGATTCAGTGCCAAAATAATCAAAGTTATTAAATTCACGATCAAAGCTGCACTTTTAAAAAGTAAAGTCGGCTTTTGTTGGAGTTTGTCTTGACAGCTATAACTCACATTAACACAACTTTGGATACAAAGAAAGAACGCTCCACCTTACAAGGTAATAAAAACATGAAAAGAGCATTTATTTACATTTACATTTTCCTTCCCATTGCAACCACATCTGCCAATCATACCCAAAATAGTTTTACAAAAAATAAAATACAGGTAGTGGCATGAGTTCCTCATGATCTTTTCAGATACAATGAGCATGCTGGTTTTACAGTTTGATAGCTTTGCTCCACTGGTAGCTCTGCCTGCATAGAGGGCAATTGTGGTGACGATGACTCAGACCATGTCTGCTTCCGTTCATTTCACGAGAAATGAGTGGAACTATGCAGGCACATGTACGCAATACATTGAATTGCTTTCATCTGTCAGATTAAAGAAAAATGGCAACAGAAATTCATGTTCTTCCTGATCTTAGCTGATATTCAACACATACCTAACTTGCCTTACAGCAGTACTGTATAGCAGGTCTGTATTGACTTAAGATCAGTGAAAAACAATTCACCATAAAATTTTAATGATGTTCCTTTAAATGACCCAAATAAAAGTTGCATACCACAGCAGGGACAGAGAAAAAATGAAGGTGAATCAGTCCTAGCTGAGGCCATTGATCATGATGGAGAACAAAGATCATGGAGGGCGAATCAATCATGCTCCCAAATTCAGCATCTCAGATACTGGACAGCCAAATAATTGGTGAAGGACTAGCCTGGCGAGCCAGGAACAAAGCATCGTCCACGCATCGCGCATCGCTAGACTGTATTTTGGGTCTGGGAAAATAAGGTAGACGTCGCCCGTATACGGGCGGACCAATCGAATTATTCGAATCAAAACGTGGGCGGAGTTTGGTTGTCACGCCTCCACCCACAATGCGATTGACACGTTTTTCGACCCTGGTTTTACCAGACCCAATGCTTGTTTTAATCGCATGCAATGCAGAGACGATTAGTTGGTTCTGGTTTGCCAGGCTATGTGGAATCCATAATCTATTAGCTGGATGGAGGATGAGAGTGTTGAAAAAGTCTCGGCACTATCATTACTTCTCACTGAGAAGTAATCCAAAAGGCATAGGGATCCTTTATTGATGTGATGGTGGTGTAGAAGCCAGTTTGACCCCAGTTTCAAATACAGTTCAATGGGTGGCAATGGGTGTCCCAAATGCAGGGCTGGAAGGTTGGTGAGACACTAGAAGGCCAGTTTCTTCATCAGGAGGTAGACTCTGGAATCTACCTCAAATCCATGAAGGTTGTTTGCGTCTCCCTGTAGCCTCATGAGTAGACCTCCGTATGATACATACGCAGAGCTGAAAAACATACAAATGGGCTTGAATTACAATCACTTACTTATTTAAAACATATTTGTAAATAAGTCAGAGAAATTAATTTTCATTACATCCATTACCAATTATATATTGAACTTATATGTTCTTTTTTTTACAGGTTTGTAAATGCCTCGACAGTTTCTGCGGTATTCTTCAAGAGTTGGCGTTAATATAGTACTTAGTACTTGGTCTGACAGTATGATTTGACAATATGAACATTATCAATACACTAACTATATAACTTTACAACAGACATTGTCAAAAGCAATAATTCTAAAAAAAAATAATAATAATAATAATTCTAATAAATAATTCTAATAATAAATGACGAAATTTGCAATTTCTAACATAAGCTGTGAATTACAACTTACAGGCGAGTGGCTGCTTCTGTGGAGGTTTCATCACCCTCAATCTTGTACACTTTTCCATACATCACATAGTCAAACTGGTCAGCTCTGTTACACATAGAACACACATAACATTTAGTCACCACACACTGCACATGCAAATATAGAAACGTGTTCCTTTCAGTCAAAGCAAACAGTGTCTGAAATGATGTGCGATGCCAAATAAACTGCCGCGAGGGTGTGAAGTATTCTCTCAAAATGTATATGTTGTGGAGTGCGTGCGGTGGAAGTGGTCAGAGAGAGAGTCCCCCAGGCCGAGCAGCGGCGCAGGTTCCCATACTCTGCAAGTCCCCCCCGACTATTCATCCCAGTTTCCGATTTAATCCTGTCGCTACCTCTCTCAATAAAGAATGAAAAACGTACATGTTGTAAGATGAAGAGAAGGGAGGACATGAAGGGAGGAGACATGATGATGAGACATATGATAAATAACCAACATTTTCTGGATGATCAACAATTTTCAAATGGTGTGCAAAATATAAACAACAACTCAACAGATGGCACACATTTTGTAATGAATTTAGTTATGAAATTTGGTAACTTATGTGCTGCTTCTCTTTCGCTGATGTTTGACCTTGTTCATTACCTGTTGATCTTGAGAGTTGTTTCATGCCCAACTATTTGAGAATAATGTACTGAAATAATTATAAATGCAGCGATTTGTGCACAAATGCCCCGGATGACACAACTTTCATTTTGACAGATGCTCTTAAATCTATTATTGACAAGGACAGAAATCGTACGAATTCAAAGCTCAGTGCCAACTTCCAAACATGTCATTTTAGGGGCGCACAGTGGCCACAGGCCAAGCAGCGCAGCAGGTTCCCATACCCTCTCCGGCTTTTCTGCAATGCATTAGAATAAAAGATGTCTAACCTAGAGGGACGGTCGTCTGTCGGGTTGTACTCTCCGTCATCTGGCGTTCCGTCTTCGTATAAGGTACTGGCAATCACCAGACGGAATTTGTCTCCTGCAGTGAGTGAAGGTTTGTTAGTTTAGATGTTATTATGTGACTCTGGGTGTCGGCTGTGGCAGTAAATTCTTTTGAAAAATGGAAAAAGGGAGGGATAAGGCCATTAAATGGCTTCTGGGAAGAATCAAATGTGTTTTAGCTGTGGGCGTGTGGTATATCATTCAGTGTCCTTTGAGATTCAAACAAAGGTCAACTTTTAAATAAAGAGTGCAGCTGCAATTGTGCTCATTTGTAAAAAGGTCAGTTTTGGGGGGGCGCGTGGTGGCAGAGTGGCTAGAGAGCGCGTCCCCCAGGCCACAGGCCGAGCAGCGCTGCAGGTTCGCATACCGTCTCTGGCTTTTCTGCAATGTCTCCCCTTGACTCTTCACCCCAGTTTACAATTTAATCCTGTCACCATCTCTCTCAATAAAGAATGACAACAATAACTTTAAAATGAGTTTGAGCATTTTGTCTTGGGCGCCAATGAGTTTGTGAAAGCAGGTTTAGGTTCAAGAAAAATGTGATTTAGCTGCGGCGATGCAGAGCAGTGAATTAAAGATTAAAGAAAAGTTGAGGAGCTGGAAGCAAGACTCACCTAGATCAACAGGATATATCTGAATGTTGACATCCAAGATGAGGTCCATCTTGAAAGATTCACTCTCACAGTGGAGTCGAGACACTGCAGACGAGAATTAAGAGTTGGGAGCAGGATGTGGCAAACACATGATTCAATTTCTCTTTTCCTAAACAGGGAACATAATGTTCTGTGCGGTCTTCGATTTGATCGTCGATCATGTTTTTTTGGCCGTCACAATTTGACATCCTAAAATTTTTGAGGAATTGCGCCATCGTCAAAATCTTTAAACCGGTGCTCCCCGCTGAATGCTGCCTGCGGCCATGCTGTTTTGGTACGGCAGTAGCGGCAGAGTAGTCCGCTCTGCTGGTGCTGGGGAGCTGTATACCGAGTATTCACCGCTGTGCGGGAAGTAGAGAAGCCGAATAAGTTCTGCCTACAGCTTTTAAATCGCCTCACCCCTATCTGTGCGTTTATCATACGGAATACAGTTGGCTCTGAGCCTGCGCTATTGCTTTGATGGCCTCATGGTATGTCCCTACTAGTGGGCTAGAAAAAGAACATTCCTACATGACCAGTTAGTTCTTCAGACCTCTTGCTAACACAGGTCCTGGACGAGCTAGCCTAGCCTATAAACCATGTTACTCAGATTTGCACAGAATTAATAAATAACCCGGATAGATGCATTTTACACATGTATTATTATTTAAAACATTGAATGAAACATCACAACAGAAGGTGAAGAATCACAAGAAAGAACAATTATCTATATAAAGCCTCCGATCATTGTGCGCAACATGGAATTTGACTTCAGACATTGATCATCACCCTGGTACAGTAGGTATGACAAACTAGAAGCACTCAGAGAGTGCACACCTGCGCCAAGGCCATGGGACGCAATTATGTTACTTATAGGCTTTAATTTTGTATTTTATAGTCAGAAAAATGAATATCTTCACAATCTGCCGGAGGTGGGACGTGAACCCGGGTGTCCGGCTTGGCAGACCGTAGGGCTAACTGCAACACTATCACAGCTGTCTTGAACCCACACAGTAGAGTGGAGGCAGCTGCTGTGTGGTGCTGCAGTTTGTGTTCATAACAGTTATCATACTTGACGCCGTTATTCTATGTTACTTATGGGCTGCAGAAACGCAGCAAAATCACATGTGTCATTTCCAACAACTGTATAAAATTTCATCCAGATCCATGCACAACACGTTTTCAGTTACCCTGTTGACATACAAACCAACGAGATCAAAAATATAACCTGCTGGACACAGGTAATAAAAGCAAATGAGTCAAAGAAACTCCTTGAATTTCTTCATACTCTTTACACCAGGGTTGGGCAACTTGCGGCACACGGGCAGCACAGGGCGCACACACCCACCTAGTGATGCCCATACTAGATTAATAATAATATTTTAATTATTTAAAAAAAAAAAGTCTTGACAAATACAGGGATCCATAAACAAACAATAGCGGGTGGTACCGCTTTCTGCATCAGCAAAGTCAAGCCATGTCCGTTGCTCAATACTTAATACTGATTTGGGGCAAACAGCACATCATATGAATGGCCCATTTGGCTCGGACAGACCGCAGTTATGAGAAACGATCACAAACTTCACAATTAATAGCATGACTTTTCCCCCTCAAACTCAAGCTGGATTATGAGCACATATTTGTAGAGTATACACACACAAAAACATCTTCAAACTTACACAAAGAACTGCCAAATTAACTAGAATGACAAAACACAGCATATATATATATATATATATAGGATATAAGAGATTTACCTCTGTCAAACTTCTTGCCATCTGGGTCAATGTCCTTCACATCAAAGATGTCCTCAAAAAGAATGCCAGCCATGGTGATGTGTCTGTAGAGTCTTTAGGTGCTAAAAAAATAGTAGTCAACAGATCAAACAAAAACAAAAAGGAAGGAATCGTAGAAAAACCTTTGTAGCATCAAATGTATTGCTGAGTGAACCATGTATACTTTGTGACTTCCTTGAGTATGCTTCGATTTTACACTTGTTATACAAACTGTGCCCATCCATTTAAACTTTGTTATTGGTTTTACCCTCTATAAATACCATGAACGTCGTGGAATTTCAAACAAAAACATTGGGTGGGGGTAAAACCATTGTATCGATTAATACAACAGATAGTCGGTTGGTATTACTGAATAAAATACTAGGTGGTAAAATACAATTAGCCTGCTTTAGCCTTTAGCCAACTGTGTGTCCACCAGTCAAACTTACACCTTTAGGCGCAGCTCAAGGCGGACGACTGGTCCGTGTCCGGAAGGAACGTATCAAGAGGTGCGGCTGTATTATTATAATTATTGTTGTAATTAATCGCAGTAGTAATATACATTAAAGTTGAAGCTCATTCATTTTACACTAATACACACTCCCGCCTCGTTGCTACAATGTGGTGACCTCTACCCCGGAAGTTGTCTATCCACCGAGGTAACGGAATAAAGAAAATTCAAAAAACGAATATTAAAATGTATCCGGTCAATTAAAGTGTATATAAATGTATTATTGTTAAATTTATTATGATATAATTCGTATTTATACATTAACTTTAAAAGTCTTCGTATAACCACTTGTACCTTTGTATCACGACGTCGGTGTCAATAAAGCTCGGAAACACGAATCCCGCTATTTGCGACAGTTGCTTGTGCTTTACGGCTCGGTTGTTAACAACAAGCTGGTTGCCAAGGTGGCTCCACAGCTGTTGTGCTGTGGGAATAGTGTTATTACATGTTATTACACGTTTCTGTAGTCGTGCTGAGTGTGTGCGTCCAAATGGCCTCCTTACGATTCTCAAGTCATGCCCGCAGATGAAGCGGCATGCGAAGGTAGGGGTTTATTTCTACTCACCGCGTCCCGTGCATGCGTGTGTAGATTAGCTAACGGTCCACCCCTATCTTAATCTTGTCTTTTTCATTTATCGGTTAATGTGAGGGCTGCCGAGTTTATCACTCCATCTCGAGTGAGATTTACTCTTGAAACAATTCCCTATCACCTAACGGGGGAGGCATAATTGGTTTCACTATATAAGCTTGCTTGCCATGGTTATTATTATTTTTATGCATGTGTGAGAACGAGGAAGTGTTGTATAAGAGTGAGAATGGACTGATTTTCACACTCAAAGAGTGAGACTTGGCTGGCGTGTGATGTTCGGTGTGTTTTTGTTCAATGCAACTAGCGCCATATTTCTCACGTTATTATTGGGCAAACGTAGAGTGGGAGGATTGAAATCTCTAAAAAGATTTGATTTATTTGCCTTGAGGCAATATCATAATACTCGGCAGCTCCTATCATATTTATTTTGGGGTGTGGGTGTAGCTCAGTTGGTGGAATTGGTCGTTCTAACGACTGCCTGGTTTGATGACATGCCAGAGTACTAGGCACTGGACGCCAAATTGCTCCCAGTGGGTCTTGGTTTATCGACTTCGAAGGCAGCTGCTGCCTCTGGTTTGAGAACTTGTACATGAATTACTAGAATAATTTACCTATCCCATAGTCTGGCTGACTGTTGGGGCACCACTGAATACTTGGCGACCAGCTCTATTCATCTGTGTCGCTCCTTGGCCACTCGCATGCAGCAACTTGTCCATTATTGAATGTTTTCTTCCCATCGCTTTTTCTGTCTTCCTCTCTTCCTTCCACCTAGCACTGTGCGTTCCATGATTGTTTAGTAGTGGTTAGTAGACCTTCTTATGACTAGATGGCTTGCATCATTTTATTTGAATAGTATCTTCAATCAAATCAAAATGGCAGCTACACATTGATGGGACCGGACTAGAATTAGAGAAACGCAGATAGAGAGACTATCGTCGTAACAATTAAAGAATTTGTCACTTCACAGTAGTG
The DNA here is from genome assembly GCA_900302395.1 of Bregmaceros cantori. Classification (NCBI taxonomy): domain Eukaryota; kingdom Metazoa; phylum Chordata; class Actinopteri; order Gadiformes; family Bregmacerotidae; genus Bregmaceros; species Bregmaceros cantori. The sequence continues at coordinate 11,575 of OMKY01064022.1, read as the reverse complement.
CCGATGAGTTATTGTGCATTTCAAGGCTCATATTACGACAATTAAGCTCACGGGTTGCTCTGGTGTCATCACCATGACATTGGTTCACTTTCTGTGCTCCGCTGTGCAGCTGGAGCCATAGCCCACTCCTAGTGCCTAGCTGCACGAGTTTCTCTCCACTCCATCTCTCCATAGACTACTACTACTGGGCGGCAGGTTAGCATTGCTGCCTCACACCTAGAAAGTCCTGGGTTCGAATCCCAACCCGGACAGGTCCTTTGTGGAGTTTACATGTTCTCCCCATGTCTGCGTGGGTGTCCTCTGGACACTCTGGTTTCCCCCAC